>OMKY01172521.1:14859-27886 GCA_900302395.1 Bregmaceros cantori
TCTTTCAACCAATCCTTGCACTGGGCAATCAACCGTTTACAGGGAAGAGAGTTAAGTTATCCTTTTAAGTGGGGGGGCTGCGTTTTTACGGACTGCAACCTAAATCCATAACCACGCCCCCGATGTGATCTATGACGCGCCACTCGCGTCACACGCCCTGCCCATCGCCAAAGGACGCGGAGTCAACAGCGACTTAATGCTGTCTGCTACCGAATTGAGCATCAGCCACTATAGCGCAGTCGGAAAACGCTCGTCCTTGGTGCTTACTTGTTTGCGTCTTTATTTTAACGCTGCAATTGTGCTTTTTTATTACGCTTACGGTTAGGATTAGGGGTGAGGTTTAGGGTAGGGGTTAGGTTTAGGGTAGGGGTTTTGGTAGGGGTTTATATGTTACAATGCAAGTTTGGGGACGGATACGACTGCGTCAAATGCGGAAGTGCGAGTGGCCCGGGGCGTGGTTATAGATTTAGGCTTGCGGTCCGTAAACACGTGAGGGGCTGAGTGAAATCTGGCATCTCAACGCAAGAACAGTCTTGGAGCTAATAAGACTTTTAGAAATTTGGTCACTATCATTTGCTGTGATGTAAAGTTCAAATCCAAAAAACGATCAGTTCATTTTGTTAGGGTCCCTCAAAAACGTGAACCCTAACCATAGCCCTAATGCTAACCCCTAACTATAGCCCTAACCATAAACCCTAACCTAATCCTAACAAAATAATCGGATCGTTTTGATTTATCGGAACGCAGAGATGTCGAAACTGTCGTTCAGTGTCAACCTCTACAGAATCAAATTAAAAAAAAAAAAAAAAACGTGTTCTGGCTCAAAGGCATAAAAACTGAAATTTTGAAACGGTTATGTTGACCAGTATTTTCTATGAAATACAAATTATGTTGTTAGCAGATGTTATGTTTTTAAATATGCTTTGTAGACATCACTTGTATCAAGTGTCCCAGATGTTGCTACAGCATTAAAATTATTTTTTAACAATCCCTGTGACTGAAAACTATCACTGAAACCGTGGTAAACATTTAGGTGATAATAATCATAAATATTAAGGTAAATAAGAAAGTTAAAACTGGTATTGCAGTAATGGTAAGGTAAAGCTTTCTTTTTAAAACATTTCTTCCTAAGGAGAGAGGGAGAGAGTTAAAGAGAGAAAGATAGAGAGATAGTGACAGAAAGACACACACCCACCCACCCAGGCGGAGAGAGGAAGGGGCATTTTATATTTCTCCCCTTCATTCCATATTAATTAGCATCCATTAATATTTGATTTTATATCCACCTATTACAGAGCTCCAATCATGGACAGGATAATGGCTCCTCTCTGTTTACTGTCACAGTAAGGACAGAATGTCTTTCAGGGAGTGTTAAGCAACTGGTAAGAGGTTGAGTTTGCACAATTAACAGCTGGTAAAATGTTTCATGACAAAAACATCAATACAAAGATGAATTATACCCATCAATGTCCTACCAAAATTATATTCATAGTTTCCTTTGTTTTTTTTTTTTTTTAAATATATTTTTCGGTGTAAGCACCATTTTCCATTTTATTGACAGGGTTAGTCTTGGGACAAGAGTGATTGGGGGTCGTAGAAAGTCACAGGCACCATACATATGCTGGGTGCAGGTTTCTTACCGACTACGGCAAGTTCCCACGTTTTTTAAATTTGGAAAATTATTCAATTTTACCACCATTTTTGTTCACAATACCATGGAATCCAAGAATGGTCTATTTACAGAGCTGGTGAGAAAATGTGCTACTTTGTGCTTGTAAAAACAAATGTCATGAATCTTTTTATTTAATATTAGAATGTTAGTTGGAAGGTGGTAACATACAAGGGGACACGCAAAAAGTAAAAGTTAAAGTATTTCTTGGACAAAGTTTGTGTATGGAGGGTAAAACAAAATGGCTCTAGAGGCCGGGTGGACAAACACGAGGGAAATGGCCAGCACCCAGGTTGGAGAGGGGAATGTGCAGCCTGCTGCTGCAAAAGCTCCTCCGGCCACAGGCGGACTGTTCAAAATTTGTCGCCAGCAGACAAAATACAGTTTACCCCCAGCAGGATGTCGACCAGGGCTCCGAACCGGTTCAAGGAACGAAAGCGAAAAACAATAACAAACAGAATCTTATGGAATTTTACGCAGAGCGGAAACGGCAACAAAAAATATTTCTTCAACTGTTCCGGAACAGAAACGGAACATTATAAAACCCACAAAACCGGTTAAAAACGTTTTTCTTCTTCATTCTCTATGGCCGATTCTCAATCCATAGTCTGAGCAGCGGGCTCGTGCCTCGCGGTCTCATGTGACGTCAACTCAGCGCCAAGTTCGTTTTTTTTTAATTAAATGCTTTCTATTTTATTTTGTTCTGCATTTATGCTCTTTTGGTCAACAATAAATGCCATTTAATACCAAGCTTAGTGGTTTAGTTTGTTTAATTAAACGTGGACGATCAATATATATATATATGTGTAGCCTGCCATCTTCTGACAATAAATAGTACTACTACTTGCTAATATATATGTAATTTGAATGCAAGCGCAACAGCATTGCAGCGGTACAATGAGGCAATGTGATTGATGTCGTATTAATAATTATTAATAAAAGTTAATATTTTGCTTATGATATATAATATATCATTGGCAGTGTATTGAAGAAATACACAGATATATGTTTTGTTTTTGGTGAAACTGTTTGAATATGAAGTGACGATGACTCCACCCACTCAGCAGCAAGTCTGGTCTAATGTGTGCGTCTCAATTGACAGTCGTCAGACCGAAGCTCACAGACCAAGGCCGTCTCACGAGACTTGCCACAAGTCGCTAGTCGCCGGTCTAGGGATTGAGAATCGGCCTATATATTATATCCTGTGCCTGGGAGACTTAATTCCGTCCACTTTCATTGTCAGTCATCAAGCCCCATGCATCTGGGGCTCCATCTTGTGGACAGAAGAGGAAGCGAGTGTAGTGGCATTTTAAATCGGGCTTTTCACGTAATACAATTACACTGAAGTTTGAAAGCCCACCAAATATATTTTGTATAAACTATAACTAAACTTAACATTGCACAATTTAAGGAACTTTAAGAATGAACAAAATGGGGTTCAGGACCGATATTTTGGTGGCGGAACCGTTCAGAGAATGAAAACGTTAAACATAGGCCTGCCTGAGCTGAAGAATTTTGTTTTCAAGCCCTGATGTTAACCCAGAGGGGCCTCAGATGATAACCCGTCTTTGGCACTGAATGAGTTTACTACTTTAGGAAGTTCTTTGACTCAAGTAAAACGTTGGGAGACGTTATTTAGCGAATGCTACCTATCACATCTAAGATCTAATCTCAGCGCTAGCCCTTCAGTTTGTAATGTTCCCATATTTGATAATTCTTAAGGGCGAGGGTTCAAATCAAGTTTTCCCATGCTTTTCCCTACGCTCCGAATTAAGTCAGGAGATAACATGACTGAAGGTCTCAGATCAGAAGAAAACAGTGCGCAAACAAGGGCTAAGAAGATTTTTTTAAGAGTAGAATTGGGACGCAGACTAACTCTACTTTCACTCAAGCACATTTTTTCACTATTTCATACAACTCTGTATGCAAAACGAGATTACAGAATATGGACATGCCTTTTAAACAATGACTCATACGCATTAAATAATGGCCACGAGGATTAGCATTCCAGTCACTGCTTATTGTATATTGTGAAAATGAAAGCAGTCCATCAGCTAAACTAACCAATTGTATATAATGACTGCAATCACACAATGAGGAGCCAGGGCGACACATTAACTACGATGATAGCTTTGGGGCCAATTGTATTATTATTATTTTTTTTACTCAGAAAGCAATTTCCCAGAAAAGACTAACCATTAACATGCAGAGCATGGACCTATTTTTGGAGACAGATTGGAATGCAATGTCTTGATGAAGGCATGAACTGGCTCAAGGGTTTCATTTTGGCAATTGTTTTCCATCACAGTCTTGATTTATTGCATCCACGGGGAGCGCCAGCCTGGCGTCGCCAGACCGAGCGTGCACGGCCGTCGTTGTCTGTTGCTGCTATCAATCAGGAAGGGACTTGGAAGAGGCCGGTCTATAGACGGGTTTACGTGCGAAACATTGGTGGGAGTCATTTTGTCCCGCCGTTCTTAAGGTCACTTCCGGTGCCTTATTGTTGCCAACTCTGGTACTGGACCGAGGTCCAAGCACGCAAAACACACAAAGCGCACGCCAGTTCAAAATCCGACCACTAAGTGTCGGTCTGTGACCATTTACACATCACCCCACTCATTACGTTCATAATTTTGTATAAATATTGATGAAATACAGTCAAAATCCGAATTAAAGTAGCTCACCAAGTGGTCACATGTTTTTCTGGACCAATAGGCTGCCTGCTTCTTGTAGTTATTCCAAAAGGAATGAGAAAATGGAACGAGTTGCACTGATTATTAACTGGTGCAACTTCTGGGTTGCAGTGACCGTTGGGAAATGTTCGCCGTTGACGTCAATTGCAATCGCGCTACTCTACAAGCACTTGCATTGATAATGGGTTGCCACACATACTGCTAGCACTAAAAGTACTATTTTTTTGTACCACTACGGTGCAGGTTTGCAGTCTCTGAGTGCTTCTAGTTGCGAATGTTTTGTGAACTTTTTATATGAAAATCAATAAAATTCAGCCTACATATAAGTGGGGATAGTAAGAATAAATGAAGAAATGAAGCCGACTGCACGCTGCCATTGTTGAAAGTACCCGTATATCCGGTACCAGGAGAAATGGAGAGAGCTATACAGTATATGAGAGAGAGACACCCCACACTCGACGGGAGCTGAAATAAAAAATATTAACGGTAAATCTGACGCGTTTGTGAAATTATGACCCCCTCACACAATGAACCGTTAATTATCCCGACAATTAAAACATCAATTAGAAACAATCTTTAAATAGGTTAAACGGCCTGCTAAAATTGGTATATTTGAATTGTAAATCCCATTGCCTCCGTGCTTTTGGTAGTCGACTCCGCCCATTCGACTAGCAGAAGCACACACGGAAGTCAGCACGCCGGCTGAAGCGAATGCGTCGTCCATATTTATATACAGTCTATGGTCTAACCTAAAATGAAATTAATTCATTCATTTTTCCATCTGTTTTCGACCTTGGGCTCCCAGTGCAGAGGTAGACACTCTACACAACTAGCCCACTAGGTTTGTTTGACAGCCTTGTTAAACTACAACATTTTGCAAGTAACTGTCTCCACCTCTGCAATGCGCTCCAAAGTATGACAAAAGGTGTGCAGATGGTTACTGCAGATGAGAACCCCCAGCTGGAATTGAATGGGAAGAAGAAGAAGAAAAAAGGATGGTGTGAAAAGAAAGGCTCTTTTAATCGGGGAGGATTCGGGGTGAGGGTGGCGGGAGGCTGCTTCGGGGGGGGAGACTGGTGGATTGCAGTGAATGTTATCGCATAGGCTTAAAAGTGTGCAGCTTGGATTCATGGTACATTATGTGCTGGGCACCATAAACAACAGCTATTTGAACGCCCGGTACAGAGAGTTCATTCATCGCGGCTCGGAGAAGAGGCATGTCTTTGCTGTGCAAGGAGAGCGTGGCTCTGACCAAATTGATTTGGAGCTGGAGAGGTGGAGCGGGTGAGGCAAGGCCGTCATGGAAGCAGGCTGTGATGTCGCCTATAATTAGTTTTTACAAGTAGGGTTGGGGACCTTGCCATCTTGAAATCGTCTTCCAATATAATAATACTTTGTGCTGCACCACCATTCCTGATTTTTGGGTGGCACACGGGGCTACGATCCGGTTCAAGGAACGCAAACCGAAAACGAACGGAATTCTACAGCATTTTATGAGGAGCGAAACTGAAACGAAAGAAGATTTCTTCAACTGTTCCGGAACAGAAACGGAACATTATGAAATCCACAAAACCATTTTTTTCCTTCTGTTCTCTATATATTTTAACATTTCCTATGTCTGGGAGACTATTTCTGGTTGTGCATCCATCCAACTTTCACTGTCAGTCATCAAGCCCCATGCATCTGGGGCTCCATCTTGAGGACAGACGAGGAAGCGAATGTAATGGCGTTTTAAACCCAGTTTCACGTTAATCCAGTTGCACTGAAGTTTGAATATCCACCAAATATATTTTGTATAAACTATATCAAAACTTAACATTGCACAATATAAGGAACTTTAAGAACGAACAAAATGTTTGCGTTCCAAACCGGTTGAGAACCGATATTTTGGTGCTTCCGAAAATGAAAACGTTAAACATTGAGCCCTGTCGCCAAGTGCCTTAGCAAGGCAGTGGTGCCCCCCTAGCTGCAGCCTTGGGAAATGCAGCACAGGTAAAGCACTGCTTAACCATTACATGGCCCACTCTCGCTGAAATTCTCTGTGCCCGTCACCCTTACCGCACGCTTTGAAAACGAAAAAAAAGAATCTTGAGGAAAAAACACATGGCCCCACCAGCATTAAACTTTCATACTGTATTAAGGTGGATTGAGGTTTTGCAATCCGCAAGATATGCAATATTGCAAAATATGCGGCCAACAGGCTGCATGTTTGTGATCCCCGTAGAGATGGTAGGGAACACCTTCATGCTCAAGGGCTGGATTAGTGAAAAAATATTGGTGAAAACCCGCAGGAGTGCTCATGCTGAAATATGAGGAGATAATTAAATTCAAGAATGCAAATGGGCCCATGCCAATACTGCACCACACCTGCCAGTTTTAATTTGTTTTTTTGTCAAAAACATTTGGTTCTTTAGACTACAAATGCCAGAAATTCTATAGTAGCGTTGCATCTAACAATTTCAATTATAGTTCTTATTATCTTGCCAAAGCCATTGGGACAAATGTATACCCTGATGATGATTTTGATGATGTTCTCTGTAATTATTTTTGTGGGTGCAAGAGCTGTTTTTCATTCTTTTTATTGAGAGAAATAGTGACAGAATTAAATCGGAAAATGGGATGAAGAGTCGGGGGGAGACATTGCAGAAAAGCCAGAGAGGGGATTAGAACCCGTGCCACTGCTCGACCTATGGTATGGGGAACATGCTCTACAACCACTCACATTTCTTTTGATAATACTGTGCAAAAAATGTGTTGCTCTTTGCACAAGTATCAATCATGATGAACAACCTGGCAAAAAAAGAAAAAGTGATTGTTACATTTGTTGCCCACTTCATTCACGAATTGGTTCGTCAATGATTAGCCCACTAATCGTCAGGGCTTGAAAACACAATTATTGTTAAAACTTTCCTTTCGGAACTGTTCCGCCACCAAAATGTTACATTTAGATATAGTTTATACAAAATATATTTGGTGGACTTCAGTGCAACTGTATTAATGTGAAAACCCTGGTTTAAAACGCCATTACATTCACTTCCTCATCCGTCCACAAGATGGAGCCCCAGATGCATGGGGCTTGATGAATGACAGTGAAAGTGGATGGCTATAGTCTCCCAGACATAGGACATGAAAAAAAATGTTTTTAACCGGTTTTGTGGATTTCATAAAGTTCTGTTTCTGTTCCGGAACAGTTGAAGAAATCTTTTTTCATTTCCGTTTCCACTCCTCGTAAAATTCTGTAAAATTCCGTTAGTTTGCGGTTTTCGTTCTTTGAACCAGTTCGGAGCCCTGCTAATCGTTTCACCATACTACATATTAGGCCTTTAAAACCATGAAATATTTGCTGCCAAGCAGTCCTTTAACTGAGAAGAAAAGGAAAATCTGCGATGGGCGGCTCAGGGCATGAGCGAGCCGTGGTGGTTCCACCGTGGGTGCTGCTGCTGCAGGGATGATGGATGGTCTTGGGATGTGGGACTGCTTCTACGCAGACACAGAGGGAACTGAATAATGGCGACGTCCATTAGGACAAAGGTCACAGTGGAGTGGACAGGGAGCAGCTTAAGGCGCCTTGTAAGTGGTCCATGGCTATGCACAGTGACTGGAAGGGAAAATGGATGCTGTGAACCTACAGCAGCTACGGCTGTACTATTTGCCTAAAATACATCATTATCAAAGATGGCAAAAGTACCCAAATTTCTTACTTAAGTAAGAGTAAAACACATTTGTGAAAAAAACAACTCAAGTACGACTACAAAGTACTGGTCCAAACATCTACTCGAGTAGAGTTAAAAGTACAGGCTCAGAAATGTACTCAAAAAGTATTTTTGAAAGTAAAAAGTACAGGCTCTAAAATGTACTCAAAAGTATTTTTGAAAGTACAAAGTACTAAAAATAAAATTGTATGTTTTGAATGTTTGAATAAATGACTAACAACCTAGCCAAATTTAGCTTATGTCGGGACTAAATGAAAACCACTTATTAACTTAATAACTGGGACTGTACTTGGTGCATCAGCGACCCCTACTGACTGATATTATACATGCTATCCTACTCTGTCAATGTGCAAAAAAGAGAGAAAAAATAACAAGTCTGTTTTGGTAAAAGTAAGGTGTAGAAGTACAGATATTTTTGTTAAGAATTTACTCAGTACAAATAAAAAGTACTCACAGAAAAAAAGTACTTCAAAAAGCACAGATCCTTGAAAATTTTACTTAAATTCAGTACTTGTATTTGTGTACTTTGTTACTTGCCATCTCTGGGTGGCAAGTAATATGGCCTAAATTGGTTATCAAGGTATACTGTGTAATTCACCTCGATAATGGTAAGTTGACGTTTTGTGATAAACTTCACTAGCCTGGCAAGCCAGAACCAACGAATCGTCCACGCATCGCACGCCGCTAGACGTCTGGTTTTACCAGACCCAATGATCATTCTAATCGCGTGCTGTCCGTGGACGCTGCCTTGGTTCTGGCTCGCCAGTCTAAAGCTTCACCACTAGACGGCAGCATAGAGAAAGAATAGGGATCTCTAACTCTCTACTTCTGTCTATTGGCCAAAGTAAGCCTTTTTCACATTGATAACTTGAAACACTCAGAGAAATCAGAGATTGCCAAAAATTTTACGTTTCATGCTAGCAGTATGTGTGGCAACCCATTATCAATGCAAGTGCTCGTCGGGTATCCGCAACCCGGAAGTTTGGTCACGTGACTGCGTTAAGCGTCCAGCGATCAGCAACCTATCGGTAACTTGGTGATTAAAAATGATTGTTACTTATAGGCTACAGAAATGCACCAAAATGTGATCACTCCATTGGTCATTTCCAACAACTCTACAAATTTCCATTCAGATCCGTGCACAACATTTTTCAGTTATCCTGGGGACAAACCAACGTGACTAAAAACATAATCGATCTTGTTCTTTTAGTAACACTAAAAGTAGTAGAAGTAGTAGTAGTAAAAGTAGTAACGCTAAAAGAACCAGAAGCCAAACCAGTAATGACAATAATAAAAAGTAAAAACCTTGACAGAAGAGTGTCTACTTTGAAATCAAAGTATCCCCATCTACCTTTGTCTTGCAGTACTGCAATCTGAGGTATTTTCTTGCCTCACTTCTTGTGTAAAATCTGTTATTATTGTTCAACAGGCTCTTGCAGATAAAAAAAAAGACCTGACTGCTCCGCAAGCATTGCAAATACACATAATAAATCACTGTAGCCCATTCCCATTAATATTCTACGCATTTCCTTTTTATGTATTTGAATTATTTCCACATAGCGAGATGAAAAATTGGGAGGATGTGGTAATTGTCACGGCGGTTACGCTTCATTTGGGTAGGAAAGAGGAACACCTTGAGGAATGTTTTAGAAAACTTTAGCTCATCCTTCATTCTCACGCCACTGCTTTAATTTGACATAAAACCCCAAAGTTAAGCAAGAAATATCACTGACACGCATGATTTTCAGTTTGCTCTTCGTGCCACACAAGGCAAATGACAGATGAGTTGTTTCCACAAAGCCACAAATAGGCAATGAGTTCGACCGAGTGTGAGTGAACAAAACAACCACACGCAGACAGACACCCACACACGCCCACACATCAATCATCCATTTCAATTTTATGCACTTTCAAATCTCATCTGAGATTCATTTCCCGGGTGTGACATCACATTAATCAGCCCCATTCCCCGCGGTCATCAGTGGAGGGACATCACCTTCGAGAATACCCAAGTGAGCGAGTTAATAAACACGTACAGGTTTCTTTCATGAAGTAGCTCCGGGAAAAGCAGGGTAGTTGTTGCTTCCAAACTGTTTTAGGCACATGCTGCACACAACAGCTTCTATTAGGGACGAGCGATCACGTTCGAGTCTGCTTCCAAAACGCATCATCGCAACCAATGCGATGCGTCCTTGGAGCTCATTACACGTAGTAGGAGCGGCCTCTGGTGATTAAATCGGAAACTGGGAAAGTCGGGGTGGAGACTTTACCCCAGAGGGGATTAGAACCTATGGCGCTGCTCGACCTATGGTTCCGGGACACACACTCTATGACGACTCTGCCACCGCACGCCCTCCTCACAAAGTTTTGCTTATAAAGTAGCTTTATAAAGTTGTTACCTTATAAATGATTGCCGCTGAAAGAGTTCAAATGTAGCTTTAAGGGACCTACAATTACATTTCTTTTGAGATTTGATTATCGTAACCTGATTACATCTAGTCTGTTACTACCAGGGCTTGAAAACGAAATTATTTTTAAAACATTCCGTTCCGAACAGTTCAGGCAGGTCTATATTCAACGTTTTCGTTCTCTGAACCATTCCGCCACCAAAATATTACTCCTGAACCAGTTCGGAACACAAACATTTTTGTTCTTAAAGTTCCTTATATTGTGCAATGTTTAGATATAGTTTTTATCCAAAATATATTTGGAGGACTTTCAAACTTCAGTGCAACTGTATTAACGTCATTACATTCACTTCCTCGTCTGTCCACAAGATGGAGCCCCAGATGCATGGGGCTTGACGTCTGACAGTGAAAGTGGCCGGAAGTAGTCTCCCAGACATAGGATATGCTAAAATATATAGAACAAAAAAAAACACGTTTTTAACCGGTTTTGTGGATTTCATAATGTTCTGTTTCTGTTCCGGAACATTTGAAGAAATCTTTTTCCTTTTCCGTTTCCGCTCCGCGTAAATTTCTGCTCATTTCGGGTTTTCGTTTTCGTTCCTTGAACCGGTTCGGAGCCCTGGTTCCTACCCAAGTCTGTTACTAGAAGTGTGCATTTATCTGGCCACATTAGGATAGCCGTCGTATCACCCAATCTTGTTGTAAAGCAGTAATAACCGACGGAAACCACAACACCGCCTGTGGCGGGTGTCGGACCTCATAATAAAAAAGAGATGATAGCAGTGAGCATGTCACCGTTGCAGCCCAGTGAAATGAAATCCTGCTGTTTACATTCAGGCTGGCGGTGTCTCGGTGCCAGAGAATGAAACCTGTGTTTGTTTTGATTATGACTTTTTCATTACTTGTAACCTATATATCATATATTTTCATAACTTGGACGGTGAGCAAGCGGGGAGTTGCATTGTTTTGCTGCCATCAACTTTGTTGCACTTTGTCAATAAGATAACCACATATAGTAATATATTACTGTAACTCATACTGGTAAAATTACTGTACACAGCAAATGTTGCAGTGTTAAATCAACACTTAAAGAGTGAAATTCTACACTGTGTCTGAGTGTATTTGGTCCTTATCACATGTGGTGAAAAATTAACTCTTTACATAGTGTTTAACTCCTCTTAAAATTAACTTGAAATTGAGTACAAAAATAACACTGGCTAACACTGTTCAGCACCACGGGCACGTCCGTGAAGGGATGGGCGTCTGCATCCGAGTGGACGAATGCCGCGAAGGCCTGTGACACGGCAAGTCGGCAGCGCCGCTGCAACACAAACCCCTGGGTTCTGAGCCGAACCTCGGTCCGCTGAGTCATGATGCAATGAAAATGGCGATCTTTAAAGTTTGAGAGAGGATGAGGTGGGCGGGGCTTTGTAGAGTCTAATTGACACAGCGCCTTGTAACTCTGCAAATTAACACCAACACTAGTAATTATTCAACTCTCTCTAATAACTTTGAAAGAGTGCATTTCTGCTCTGCCTGTTATCCTATTCGTTCTGTATCCTATTCTTTGTTATGATTCGTGTAGCTAGTGCGAATGAATAATAATTAATATGATAAAGATGGACTCAGGAGAAAGGTTGGATTCCTGTCCCAGGACATCCGTTTCATCAGCAAATCAAAAGGCAAACATAGAACAATTGCAGCACAAACACTTGTGCGAAAAGGTATGAAAATAAACAAT
The DNA here is from genome assembly GCA_900302395.1 of Bregmaceros cantori. Classification (NCBI taxonomy): domain Eukaryota; kingdom Metazoa; phylum Chordata; class Actinopteri; order Gadiformes; family Bregmacerotidae; genus Bregmaceros; species Bregmaceros cantori. The sequence goes on from OMKY01172521.1 coordinate 27,084, forward strand.
AGTGTACAGGCAAGCAAGTCTCTGGACACAGGTAAATAATACTAAGTATAAAGAGTCTTGTGAGGAGTACTCATCTCAAGTAGTAGGGCTCGTGATCCAGCGGAACCGATCTTGAGACGGAGGGATCGTTCCTGCAGTAGTAGACAGCCTCAGGTTACCAGACGGCTAACTGGCTAACGGCTAATCAGGTAAGCAGGAGACGACTAGGCACACACACTAACTAACTGAACACATAAACACATAAGGAACTTTAAGAACGAACAGAATTTTTGCGTTCCGAACCGGTGCAGTAGCGATATTTTGGTGTGGTCGCTCCCTATCCCCAATATAGGGCACTATATGGGGTGCCCGCCATTTTGTAGGGGTGTCCGAATTCTCCATGTACCCTATATAGTGCACTGAAAGTATCCTGCAATGCCCTGCAAAAAGTAGTGAGCATCGGATGCACCCGAGATGGAGCAATATAACCCATAATGCATTGCGAGACGGTTTAAAAATGACCCAAACTGGCACGGCGGGAGTAAATAACGACCGACTGCGGCAACTCTTTATAAATGTAAGTACTTTTGACTTTTTCTGATGATTGTTGAATTGTATAAAGATATTTTTTATAATTATATTTTATAATAATTTTGACGGCGCCAACTCTAGTGTCCGAAATCTCGGCCGTTGCAGTTGAGTGCACTATAAGTGAGTGCACTATATGGGAGGTAGGGAGTAGGGGATAGGGAGCGATTTCGGACACAGCCAGAGGCAGCCTGCTGCATGCAGCACCTTTATAGACCACGCCTCCCTAGGCTCCA
>OMKY01172529.1:2785-14683 GCA_900302395.1 Bregmaceros cantori
TTCCCCCTCTCTTTACCACTCCCTCTGTCTCTGTCTCCCAGGTCCCTGCTGATTGTGCACAGCTGGAGCCACTCCCCTCATCAGCTGGGAGTCTATATAGGAGAAGCAGGCAGAGCACATGGCGCCAGAACTTACTTATAGCTTTGCTACAAGTTTCTAGCTCAGTTCCCAGTATGTTATTTGTCAATTGCAGTTTTGTTTCTGTTTAGTTTATCAACTCACCTGAAGATTTACTTTATTCCTCACCTGGTTTCTACTACTCCTCCTCAGTTCAACGCACACCAGTCCTGCTCCCCCCGGTTCCATCCAGCCAGCCCAGCCTGGTCCCGTCCCATCCTGTCTGGTCGTTCTGCTCCAGTTCTTTATGTCCTGCCTAGTCCAGTCCAGCCCAGTCCCTGTTCCATCCCACTCCATCTTGTCCTACCAGTCCCGTCTGGTCCAGCCCGTCCCGCCCGGTCAGCCCAGTCCAGTCTAGTCCAACCAAGCCCAGCCCGGTCCAGTCCATTATCGTGCCCGCCATCGCCATCCAGCCCAGCTTACACACAAGTAGATTTTTAACAAAAATATCTGTACTTCTACTCCTTTTCCCAAAACAGGCTTGTTACTTTTTTGTATGTAGTCATGTGGTAGGGATATGTATCGTGTGAATGAGCCTGTAGGGGGTGGTCATGCCAACAGATGTTAATTTCAATGTTCAGCAGTGGGATTTATGAAGTGAAATAAGTTAGGCTACGTTTTTAACAATTTATTCAAACGATGTAAAACTAGCAGTGAAAAAGTGCATTTTATATACATTTTTTATTGTTTTACTTTGTACTCTATATTTTAAAAAAATAATTTGAGTAACTTTTGAGCCTGTGCTTTTTACTTTCATAAATACTCATAAATTATTTCATAAATAAATTGTGCACTTTTTCCATCTGTTGATAACTTCATTTGATTGGCACTTTTTTTCAAGCCTGCTTAATCCAGACCAAATGATCGTTCTAATCGCGTACGACGTGTGGACGATTCATTTGTTCTGGCTTGCCAGGCTAAGGCTCCAGGGGGCACACGCAATGGCTAAAACAGGCTACCGTGCCAATAGTCATGCCAGCTTCCCAAAGCCCTCAATGGTCCAAGGGTAGAAACGGAGGAATGTGTGGTTGAACATGCTGTTTCAGTGCTGAGCATAAAACTGTTAAAAAAACGATTTAGCAGGGATTGGAATTAATAAAAGTCCACTTGACAGTGTGTTATGTTTAATTCTAAGTAATATAAAATGAATGAAGTTGGATTTGAAGGACCATTATCGCCTATGTGCAACTTGAGAAGCGGCTGTGTCCACGCAGTTCAACACAGTGTGATGAATACAGATTTGGAGGTTTTTTTTTTTTTTTCGTTTAGCACACGCTCTAATGAGGGTGTCCAAGCTTACAGAGGCTGTCTAGACTTTGCAATATCTGTGATTCAACCAGTCAAATAAACTGAAAGCCATGATTTGTTGTCTACAGTTGGCGCTAATGCGGGAGTTTCTAGAAATTTAGATGGATAGAGTGCTTGCCAGGCACTGCCAGGCTAAGTATCTACTTAATCTATTTTCTCTGTAGCTGCTATATACAAGGTCACTGAACATATACATTTCGTATTAACCTAAATAGGGCTGTTGCACGTGACGTCAACGCTTGGCGGCGGCAGACATTTTGCTGGTATCGCGGACGGTGAAGTATACGTATACACCATAGACTGAATATAAAGTAGACACAACGTGCATGACGTCATCCCATTGCTGTGAACAAACTCTGGTTGTGCCGCCGACTGCGCGCTGTCATTGTTGAAAGTACACGTATACCTGGGACAAGGAGATGGAGAGAGCTATACAGTACATGAGAGAGCGACACCCCACATGTGACTTATTCCGGACGTACTGTCCGCTAGGGGCGCGAACGATGAATGAAGTCGCAATGATTCGGATCCTATGGAAGCTGGAATAAAAAATATGAACGCCAAATCTGACGTGTTTGTGAAATTATGACCCCCCTCACTCAATTAACTGATAATTATCCCAGCAATATACATTAAAAAAATCAATTAGGAAAGATCTTTAAATAGGTTAAAACAGGCTGCTAAGATTGGAATATTTGTATTGGAATTCCCATAGGGCTCAGTTTTCTGTGACTAAGCTCAGCGCAGCCTGAGGCCCATACCAACCCGGAAGTAGGCACGGACATCAAAACGAATGTGGTGTCCATTTTTATATACAGTCTATGGTATACACACAGGTGGTATACCGTATTACTTCACGTCCATTACATAGGCAAATACAAATGACTTAGTTAGGCTGCCGGAATCTGCCGGTGATTTGATAGCATATTGCCAAGGATAAATCAATAATAGAACACTTTTAAACTGACAATGTCGTGCAACTATCGCTCTCTGTCTGTTTGTCTGACCAGGATGTTAAAATCGGACTGCCAATGCACCTTTATAGACTGAATTACGCACCTTATCTCTTACCATGACGGCATCCCTGTTCTTATCCATTGCTTATGCTAGATGCATTTCATTTTTTTCAAGTTATATTTCAGCGACGTTTTTCCATCTTTATTGGATAGGATTAGTGGGAAATTTGGTTGAAGAGATCGGGGGTAGACATTGCAGACAAGTCGACGAGCGTAGTCGAACTCGCGACACTGCGGACGCAGCCCCACTAACATGAATGGGGTCGCAGATGACAAACATTTTGGAATTGTTCCACTGTTTTTTGCAATGTGCTTGCTGAGTCCACAGGATGTTTGTAGTGATGGGAACTAGTGTTCTTTTTTTAGGGAGCGGCTCGTTTTGGCTCTGAAAAGACCCTGTCAAAGGGTTGAAGGCCTGTCAGTGTGAGATGTGGATGTTCTTAGGTCTAAGTGTGATATTTCCATCCATTATCAGGGGGGTGAGCCTCCATGTGTCTCTGGTGCACTTTCAGACATGGCAAAAGTACCCATATAGCTTACTTGAGTGAAAGTAAAATGTTTGTCAAAAAAACCCAAAAACTTGAGTGCAAGTGTACAAAGTACGTCCACCATATTTAGCCTAGAATTCTTACCGGAACTACCCACCGAACTCGTCTGTACTGTAACGGAGAGAAAATGTAAGATAAGGATAAAAGATAAGAATACTGAAAATGTAAGATAAGGATAAAAATATATATCTTGACGTCTTTGACAGAAATTGTGTGTTTTCTTGTGCTGCCCAGTAACTCAGTTGGTTAGACAGAGTGCTGGAAAGCACACATATGCCCCAATGGCGCGGTGAGTCAGTGGTTCGAATCTCGCCACCTATTTATATATCTCGCCACCTATTTATATATCTCGCCACCTATTTAGATATCTCGCCACGTATTTCCCGGATGTCCGCCCCCCCATCTTGACCTGTTTTCACTAACCCTAATAAATAAAGCTTGGAAAAAAACAGCCTGAATGGGCTGGACAAAAACATAAAAAAAAAGAAATTCTTCTGTGGGATTCCTGTGGATGATACATGGCACTGAGAGTTAATCTTGGTTAAATTCCTGTTATATGATAGTGTAAAATGCAACTTAGCAGCTTGCCTTCAGTTAGTGCAGCCACAAAGCTTTAATTACGGTCACAGATGAGGGACTAGGGTCACGCAGGTGTGTACAACACATTGTGGGAGATGGATTTTTTTCATCATTAAAATTGAAAAGACAAAATAAACAAGACGAAACACTAATCAACATCTGCGTAGGAAGAGGAAGATATGCATGGAAAATAATGGAAAACTGATAATGAAGTTGGAACGTTGGATAAAGTTTCCAATTAACTATAGTTGTGGCTTGAAGCCTGCAGTATGCAGGTGTGTGTGTGTGTGTGTGTGTGTGTGTGTGTGTGTGAATGTGTTTGTAGGTAATGTCCGTTCTTCGTCTCCTAGCTTCGCTTCTGTTTTTCTGAACAATCGCTAACGACAACTGGGAAGCGATTGGTTGCTGCATAGACGAAGACAGGGCTGGGCAGTTGCGGATAATCTCCAAATTTTTAATGGATTGTTAGTTCAGAATTTGGGCCAACACCAACCTGTGGTTGGTTAAAATTCCATTCCATTCCAGAATCCGTTCATAACTTTTTAAGTAGTTTTTGTTCACAGACAGCAAAGAAACAAACCGAAGGCACTTCACTCCATAAGCCACTTCTCTACTACAAAAAAACTCAAGGCACAGTTCGGCGCATCTCAGTTAAGTTTAGTTCAGGTAAAGAAGAACATGTCTCCACTGTTCTTGACGCGGCCACGTGGGAGTGGTGTCAATTTTTTAAAAACTCAATTTTGATACGTCAGTGCTCACCCCCACCCCTGCGCGTATGACACCCCTCCCCATTAACACATGAATTCACAACACTACCAACTGTGTGCTGTGGCCGTTGTATAGCATGAGAGAAGGGTGTTCGGGGGATAAGGGTGGCAGCCCCTCACTGGTGTCTGCCTTTGTTCTATTGATGCCTGCCAGACTGGTAGGGAGAGGGGGGCACACACCACCCCTGTGAGTGTGATCAATCGCTGACAATCAAACGTGGCCACGGATGGCCACATTCCAGACCGTCAGCTCAGTGGGTCCTGAAACCTGGTATGGCCTGGTCGATTTGCGCTCGTGGAGAAGCGATTTTATGGGTGGATGTGCTGTGCTGGCCTTAAGCAAGCCTGTGGAGAAGTGGCTATACATAACCAAAAACATAACCTCACTGGCAGAGGTGAAAATAGTAACTGTAGTGTAAACTGCATTTTAAGTAACAATCATATCATAATCATATTGTTTCTTTGGTGGTTTGTTTTTTACATTTTTTAATGAGCTTCCACCAGGCCTTGTACAGTTTAATTTGTCTGGTGAGGCCAGGCTAGTGTGGAGGCGCGCTGTTCCAACACTCCAACGCTAAATTCATTACTTAAACAGCACAGTGTGAAGTCATGAATACAGAGGTGACAGAAATTATACACTCTACTCTTATTTTTCTTTTCACAGCCATGGTGTGGAAGAGTTGCAATATACACTATAAAGCCACCACAGTTTGGAAGATGAATTAAAAGGAACTCAGACCATCACTAATAATATCCATGCATTGGACTCAGCTCAACTTCCATATTGAAATAGGTTTTAATAAAATTCAGTTGCCCTGATAGTTTAGTAAGATGGACATTGGCATAGTGAAGCTGGCTTTGGTTTTATGGTTGCTATTGTTAGATATTTGGTTGTGCCAGTAAGTAGGGTTGCCCATTACACACTGGATCATTTCCCAAACATCACAAATCATCTTAGCCTTTCTCCGATGACCAGATGGGATGTATAGCACTGCGCCAGAGAAGCGCACAAGACTTGGGCCCAAACCTTTTTTAGCATATGTAAGGATCACAATTGTCCATTTGACCAATCATGGTATTGTACATTACTGTGAATTCCTATGTTCAACTAAAATTTACTGTTGAAATAATCGTTAGTTGTAGCTGTAAGAGAGCGATCACGTGTGTAACACAAGAAACAGATGGAGAGAACCGGAGAGATGAGTGGAAGAAGCGGTGCAGGTGAGTGGGAAAGCCAGCAGAGAGAACAGTAGGGAAGGAGGAAGAGAGACGAAGCAAGTAAAGCGGAAGACATGCCAGAGAGAGAGAGAGAGAGAGAGAGAGAGAGAGAGAGAGAGAGAGAATTCTGTTTTTTCATAGGAGGAATTTGGCAGCCGAACGCCACACCGCCCGCGCTTCCACCCACATAACTGGAAGCTCCACACTGAACTGTGCCTGACTGTGCCCAGACTTCAGACGGCGGCGCCTCCCTGTATCTAAGCCCTTGCGCTTGGGGTCCATGTTGTTCCTGCCTCCCTATGATCTGCATTATTTGCATTTCAGGTGGTTGGCTAGTGCATCTGATATTCACAGCTAATGTTGCTACGATTCGATGGAGCTGACTGTAGCTCAGTTAGTGGAGCGGTCATTACATCGACCGGAGAGGTGAAAACCGAAAAGTGGAATCCCGTCTCTGACATTCTACGTGCCAGAGTCTTAACATATATAGCAAAGGGCAAGCCCAAGGACTTATATATGGTACTGTTTGATAACTACCTATATGTAGAGATGCATCAATACCATTTTTTTGAAAACCGGTACGAGTACAATAATTTCAATACTCGCCGATACTGAGTACTACCGATACCGATAAAAAAATCAAGCCCATGTATATTTGTAGGCCAGAGTAGAATAGGCAGCATGGTCTCATTTCACAGTAGCGGTATCAGCTCATGGTATCGGTTCATGGTATCGGCAACTGTTTGAAAAGTATGAGTACATAAGTGAGTATCGTGGCCTATACCCGATACCGGTATCGGTGCATCCCTACCTATATGGATTCTTCCTGAATGCATAATGAGATCTATTGCTTGCACACTGGGTGTGTTATGATAATAGGTTTTGTCTTTGTCTGGGGAAAAATGTAATACAAATATTTTTTTTGAAGAAGAAAATAAATGCATCACAAAGACATGACATGGTTCTGTTCTAATAATGATCATTCAGGACTAGAGCCATACTTACATCCGTAATGCTGTCTTTTCCAACAGGAAATCCACATATTGCCGAAGTGAACACAATCCCTTCCCTTTTTAACAGATCACTTGTGTACACAAGCTATGAATATGCAGGATTATAGCAATGCATTGCTCATCTGTAGCCTTAGTCCCTGCAGATAAAGCAAAGACAGAAGCCATAACAGATAAATGTACGTCTTGTTAAATCTACACAGACTATAAAACAGCAATCATCCTTTGCATACAAGGGAAAGCTGGAACTGTCTTTCCAATACACACAAAACAACTAATGATATGCTGCCGTGATGCACCTACCTCGCTGTGCTGTTCCAACATTAGAGAAGAGACAGCAGTAACATAGCCTGGCACTGCCTTGATTTTGGTGTGCAGCATTCTCTTACTTCTAACTGACAAATACAGTAGATAAATAAATACAATTCCCCCTAATGACTGTTTTAAAGTAGTTATATGTACGCTTGCAGACCTATGTTCTGAAATGAAGGGCTGGATTTTAGATAGCGATTCTGAAGATGCTGGTGCGGTCATGGTGCTGAACTCAATCACTTCTGGGAATTAGTCATTGAAAAACATGCTAGGCGAAATATCATGGCTCTTTGCGCGCTGTATGCAACCACTCTCTTTTTACTCCACTCTCTTCCGAAATGCCGTGATGAAAAGTGCAAATCCAAAAGGGTGGGAACCCACCGATTTATTTATGTATTTATTGAGCCCAAGTAAAATTCCACGTGTGTGTCTGTGCTCTTTCTATATGCTATATAAAGCTGATTCACAGTTGCAACTTCTCCACTGGAGGAAAGGTTGAATCATCACACTCTTAAGATATTGAATGAAAGCAAAATACAGGGCACAGAGTAATAATAATAATTGCACAACACCTTGCGTTACAGCTGGCACAGCAAACATAATAGGCCTTGTTCATGAAAGAAATGCACCATGGGTGTCTGGGAACTTAAACTTCGTAAGAGCAGAGGACACGCTGATCGGCCTCCAATCAAGTTGGAAGCTCCAGGCTGGGGAATTAAAAATATGTTCTCCCAACCAAGAAGAGCTGGTTAGAAATGATTCAAGAACCATACAACATGGAGAGACTATATTGAGACTACAGCTACCCATATTCAAAAATGAATCGGACAAGTGGACTTGAACTACAAACATTTTCATGTCTGTTTATGTTTGTGTATGTCTATTGAATAAAATGTGAGTAAAAAACAACAACAACAATGTTCTCACCAGTTACAGTTCATTATTTATTATGCTTTTATTTTGTATTTCATTACATGTTGCGTTGTGAAATTTTTCAAATTAATAAACAAACTAGAAGCACTCAGAGATTGCAAAACTGTACCGTAGTGGTACAAAAAATAGTACTTTGAGTGCTAGCAGTATGTGTGGCAAGCCATTATCGATGCAAGTGCTCGTAGAGTAGCAGCCTGGCGAGCGATGATCATTGGTGCACATTGGTGCACAGATCATTGGTGCAATTTACACATGAGGTAACACTATCTATATAGCCAGAGTTCAGGAACATTACCGACAGTGGCACGAAAGAACCTTTGAATCTGTTCATGTACTGCCTGTTGCTTGTCACCGGTGCTCTATAACGCCTTTCCGATGGCATTACTTGGTATTCTGAACCCAGAATCTCATCTGGGTGTGTGTCAGACCACGTGTTAGCGAGGGGGTATGAGCGAGAGCATATAATTTAACCCAGTTCTGTTCTCTGCATTCAATGTTTGTGATTCAATGAAGATGCTCTTTTTTGAATGGCTTGTTGGCACGCAGCCCATCAGTATGTTTTTGGACCATATGCCACAACTGCTATTACGCGGCCTCTGCTATATACACACCGCCCTGACCGCGGCCCTTTCATTTTTAGCCAGATGTCCTTTAACAAAGTGAGACAACCGCTATCCAAAGCTACTGGAATAGATTTCAGCTAGAGGGCATCTGGAGCTGGGCACACTTCATTGTGTGCTGAAAAGATTCCTTTTTAACCATGCAGTAACAATGAAAATTAATTTGTATTATATTCAGAAATATTCTGTAGATATTCTGGAGAGAACTTTGTGCCCGCAGGGCAATATCTACTTAAAGATTAAGTAGATATTGCAACGGAGATATAAAAAATTGTCTATGAAATTAGACTAGTTTACATGCCAAAAACTTGGGGCGGAAATACTGAAAATACAACTTCAAGCCAGTTACTCGGTGTGGTCACATGTTCTTCTGGACCAATGGGATGGTTGCATTCACTGGTAAGTCTGTCAAAAATGAATAAATGGAACAACTAGGGCTGCAGCGATCATAAATAAATACATCTATATCTCATCATCACCATGGTCCAGCCCCATGATGGGAGTATCTATAAATATTTTAGTAATCAAGTATTCATAATTTGAATTGGGTCAATACATATCGGTTTATCGGATATCGAGAGAGAGATCCGTGTCTAGTAAGGTTTGAGTTCAGTACCACGGATAGCGTCTATGCGTGTCTTTCGGGTTCTGTCGATTGTGTCTCTGTCCATGGTGCTACAGGCGAGGCCGATACGTACATCCCTTTTCCGATGTTTTATTTATTTTTTAATATGTTTTATTGAATAACAAGAAGAAGTAAATATGAAGAAAGAAAAAGAAGTAAATATTATGCTCGCTAATAGCTAATTCTAGAGGGTTATCCTAGATCATGTTCATAGGGGCACGTCAATAGGTGCTTTGGTGCGGGTGAGAAGTGCTATTCGTTTGAATATTAATATTATAATGCATCCCGCCCAACATCAACCACTGACGATGCGATCACATCGATTTTAGGCCCCATATTTTGGACTCTAAATTGTATGCACAAAAACTGACTGGAAATAGGTTTACAACATGTACACAGGACATTAGGTGGGCATTTCACCCATAGTGAGTTCTGCCTGTGATATTGTTGATGGTCAGCAAGGTTTGTGGTGGTGATGTCATGGAGGTCCGTAGTGGGGTCAGACAAGGTTTGGGATGTTACAAATGTTGTGGTCTTTATCCATGCTGCTGGGGCCCCCCTCCGACACTTTTGAGTGCTCATTCAGTCGTCGGCCCGTGCATTAACCCTGGGGTGTCAACAGCCGTGGCGGACGCAGAGGTTGAGAGCCAGGGCCTTCACATCTGTGGGGCCTTGGTTTCTTGATCTCTCTCTGGCTCGAGTCGCGAAGCTTGTCGCTTTTGCTGGATGCCCAAGGGGAAATCTTAAAATACATCAATCAACTAGAAAAAGAACTTCTTGAGACAAGTGCTGCAATTCACTGGTTAGCATAGTGGAAGTTGGGTGGCGTGGCAGCGTAGCGGTTACATACGGTGCTCCATCGCGCCCCCCGGGATGATAGTGTCCGTCGAGCTGCGGGTATTATTCCCGTGAGTGGATGTCGACAATGTCTTCCCCCAAACCCCTCCCACGTTTCGGACTAATCCTATCAATAAAAAATAAACTTAACTTTTAACTAAAAATAACTTTTAAAAAAATGTAGTGGAAGTTGGGGGCGCAGTGGCAGACTGGTTACAGAGAGCGCCCCCCAGACCATAGGTCGGGCAGAGCCGCGGGTTCTAATCTCCCCTCGGGCTTTTCTGCCCCCCCGACTCTCCATCCCAGTTTCCACTATCTCTCTCAAAAAAGAATAACCGAAACCCCACTGTCGCCTCGAAAAAGGTTGAATTGACTCTCAGCTCTGCAGTACATCACACAGTGCCTGCATGGGAGGGAACAGGCACAGCTTTTGATGCAAGTGCATTTGCTGTCAAACTATTCCTTATGTCGCTCAAGCCGCCCCAACACGCCGGCATTATTGAGCAAAGAGGTTTGTTCCACAGAGACTGGCACTTAGCGTGCCATTCTATACACCTGGTAACCAGCAGCAGGTAAGTGGATCCAGCCGGCTGCCTCTTGGAGGAGCTCCAACCCGCCGACCTCCAGTTGGGAATCCAAGCCCAATAACCACCAAGCAATCAGCTATTCTGATACATATGCATGTAGTCCTTTGTCTGCGTGTGTGTGTGAAAGAATTCATGAGTATGTATGAGTTTTTGCATGTAGTCCTGGGCAGATGTATCAATCTGTGTGGATCTTTGGGTTCATGTGTGTGTGTGTGCGTGTACTCGTGTGTGTGTGTGTGTGTGTGTGTGTGTATATTTATATATATATATTAGTAAAGAAACACAACAGAAGATTTAAGCAGAAACTCTTTTTAGAAGAGTTTCTGAATTAGAGTATCAAAATTACAATTAACTTGGCGGTATGGCTCCTTTCGGAGAAACTCCCCTATTTCCATGAGTGCCATGGAAAAGCACTAATTCAGGGAGCAGCAGCAGCAGTGTAGAGAATTCAAACCCTAGCATGCAGGGTGAGACGGCAGCAGTAGTTTGGGGGATTCTCACCCCAGTCCCAGGGTGAGATATCTAAACCTCCATGAACAGAGCCAAGCGACGTGACAAGAGAACATGTCACATCATACACAACACTATTTTCCAGCTTGGTTAGGTGGAGCAGGGGAAGGTGGTGGATAGCAAAATAAAGCAGTACATGGTTTAGGAGTGGGTAGAATTTATAGGGTGTGCCGAAGCTGTCTGGCCAATCGCTAGGGGAGAGACTTAATCAGCTGAGGGGATGCGCCTGCATTAATTACGAATGAATGAAGGGGAGGGCAGCAAGCTACTTAACTATTATGGCCTGCTAGAAATGACGTTAGTACACGCATCACGCACACATAGATATACACAGATACATACAGCAAGATACATCACATCACATACACATACACACAGGGTTGGGAATAGCTTGGAAAGCCAGGACTTTCAAATTGTCCATGCATCGCTCGCGTCAGGGCCGTCGGTGGGTCTGAACTCACTAGGCAGACAAATCAGATGGTCGTCCATGTTCGGGCGATCTAACCCGCGCACCTTCTAAGGAGGCCCTCTTTGAATCGAGACATGGGCCTTCATGGATGTGTTACACCTACTGTGCTGTGATTTGATAACTTCATTTCATTGACACATTTTCTTTGACACCCGCCTAATCCAGACCAAATGTTCGCTCTGGTCTTGCCTGGCTAGGTTCGACACCTCTGGAGAAGTGCACCGTCTGCAACAAGCAGAGATAGTGAAATATGATGATGATTATCCAACGTTGTTCATACACGGTGAGCGCACATGTCTTCGGCAGAGACACCCACCTCCAGTTTACAACAAGGCTTGCTTTCAATTTTGCTGGTCAAACAATGGGGGCTGTGCACACAGCCCATTCAAGGGCGGGCAAAATGTGATACGACGTGATGTGAACGTTAAAAGTATGCGACCAT
>OMKY01172639.1:7286-17408 GCA_900302395.1 Bregmaceros cantori
GAATTCTCTATGTACCCTATATAGTGCACTGAAAGTATCTCACAATGCACCACAAAAAGTAGAGAGCATCGGATGTACCCTAGAATAATTTTGACCGCACCAGCTCTAGTGTCCGTTGCTGTTGAGTGGACTATAAGTGAGTGCACTATATGGGGGATAGGGAGTAGGGGATAGGGAGCGATTTCGGACACTGCCAATGTGTCTTATTAGTCTGCAACACGATGGCCGCGTCCAATGACAAATTTGCCAGCATCAATATTTCCCGCCACACATTATTTATATATGTACCAGAGATGTACACGAGTCCCGAACTCACAAGTCTGAGTCGAGTCCGAGTCTTTAGGGGTCGAGTCCGAGTCAAGTTCGAGTCTTTAGGGTACGAGTCTGAGTCGAGTCTCAAGTCATTTTTTTCTATTGTTTGATGGTGATCGACACTTGTCTGAGCATGCCTTTGCGTGCGTGGATGGAAAGAAACGGAAAAGAATGGATTTTTTTTTAAGCTGAAAAAGATGGAAAGACTCAAATACTCGCCGAGAGTCGAGAGTCATTGACCTAGATTCCCGAGTCGAGTCCGAGTCTTTAGGGTGCGAGTCCGAGTCGAGTCTCGAGTCCCGATTTGGTGACTCGAGTAACTTGCGAGTCTAGTCTTTTGACTCAAGTCTGCATCTCTGATATGCACTAATTCACACAATCGCACACATACATGGAGAATACACAGACAAACACAAATATTGAGAAGAAACGTGCACCCGTTCACACACACACACACACACACACACACACACATGTACAGACACGTATGTGTACAGACACAGGACAAAAAAAATGCTCCCATGCTCTTTCACTGCACCGCAATATATAGGCCGCATGTGTGCCTTCTGCCAAGAATTCTAGAGTTCTTGCTTGCTAACGGCCATAGACTGTATATAAAGTAGACGCGCATGCCGTCATCCCTTTGCTTTCATCAAAGTCGGGTTGAAGCCACCAACTACGCACTGCCATTGTTGAAAGTACCCGTATATCCGGAGACAAGGAGAGATAGAGAGAGCTATACAGTATGATTCTGTCCGCTAGGGGCGCCCGCGAGTCAGAATGAATGGGATCCTATGGGAGCTGAAATGAAAAATATTAACGCCAAATCTGCCGCGTTTGTGAAATTATGACCCCCCTCACTCAATTAACCGATAATTATCCTGGCAATATCCATTTAAAAGATCTTTAAATAGGTTAAAACAGGCTGCTAAGATTGGAATATTTGTATTGGAATTCCCAAAGGGCTCGGTTTTAGGAGACTAGGCTCCCCCCATATCAACCCAGAAGTAGGCACAGACATCAAAACGAAAGCGGTGTCCATTTTTATATACAGTCTATGGTAACGGTCCTTACGGGGAAGCAACAATAATAATTTTAAAAAGCTAATAGTTAACAATGGTCAAACAGCGCATTAATATGATTTTAACTCACCTTGAAGCTGTGACCGCTTGTCTCCCTTGTGGCTGTCGACACAGTCTCCGCCATCGAGGACTGCGTTACGGTCGCAGTGCAGCTCGCCCTGTAGGTGGGGCTCCCAGCACTGGCAGGGGGTCTGCATGATGCCGCACGGCCTGGTTGCGGTGCTGGCCGCCAAGCAGTCCTTTAACCACTGGCACAGCATCTGGCAGGCCGGCATGCTGGGGTTACGCTTCCCTACCACCAGGTACTCCGTCTTGAAGTCTCCAGTTCCTGCCGATAGGGACGTCGGTTTGTATAATCCTTGCTATACGATCATGATGATGCAGATGGATGGATTTTGATTTAGATTTTTTTTTTACGTTTTCGTTCTCGGAACTGTTCCGTACCACCAAAATATTGGTCCTGAACTGGTTCGGAACACAAACATTTTGTTCGTTCTTAAAGTTCCTTCTATTGTGCAATGTTAAGTGGCACTACGTCAGTGCGCAAAAAAGGAGAAAAAAGTAACCAGTCTGTTGTGGTAAATGTAAGGAGTAGAAGTACAGATATTTTTTGTTATAGGATCATGAACATGCAGATGGATCGATTTCCATCTAGTTTTTTACCGGAGTTGGGTATTGGCACCAGGGCTTGAAAACAAAATTATTTTAAAACATTCCGTTCTGAACGGTTCAGACAGGTTTATGTTTGACGTTTTCATTCTCGGAACGGTTCCGCCACCAAAATATCAGTCCTGAATCGGTTCAGAACGCAAACATTCATTTCGTTCATATATTTGGTGGACTTCAGTGCAAATGTATTAACGTGAGAACCGTGTTTAAAACGTCATTAAATTCACTTCCTCGTCTGTCCACAAGATGGAGCCCCAGGTGCTTGGGGCTTGATGACTGACAGTGAAAGTGCACGGAAATAGTCTCCCAGGCATACGATATGTTAAAATATATAGAGAACAGAAAAAAAACGGTTTTAATCGGTTTTGTGGATTTCATAATGTTCCGTTTCTGTTCCGGAACAGTTGAAGAAATCTTTTTTGCTTCCGGTTTTCGTTTTTGTTCCTTGAACCGGTTCAGAGCCCTGATTGGCACAATCCATTAAAAATTCGGAATAATCCGGATCATGTTCCGTATCGAGGATTTTTAAAAATAAATATTCTTCAAGTAATGACTTAATATAAATGGGTATTGGCCTAAGGAACAATCCATTAAATGTATTTTAGCATCATTGACCCCAATGAACAAGGCAGCAGATTGTGTTCTCCTAGTGTTTATAGTTCAAAATTTGTTTATTTTGTGTTCCTTTATTTATGAACTCTTGCTGTTGCGAGTTACAAAACAAAAGGTAATTTTGTTTTTAAAAGCTTTATTCTTCATAATCCCTGGGTTCATCTGTATAATGATGTTTTTCACTGTGTGAAACTAAACACTGAATAATAATGCTGATGAAATAACAATGAAACCATGATCGATATCCTTACCTGTCACGTCTTCTGTCGTTGGTTGCGTCGTGGTCCTCATTTGCAAGAACTGCTTTCCTGCCTCCAGAAACGCCACAGGCGCATCATGCGAGTCGCACAGCCGCACCACCTCGTCAAACCTCTCCACCCCGAGGTAGGTGCGCGTGGTTTCCAGGAAGGACTCAAACTGGAAGGTGCGCAGACGATCCCTCGCACAGCGCCCCACTGGCTTGGTGACCTTAAGGAATATGGTGTAGCGCCGCGGGTCGGGGTTCTGCAGCGTCCACGAGCACCGCTTCCCTGCCAAGAACACGTGCGGTGACAAGAAGTAGCCGAAGAAACGGTTCTGTACCAGTGTGACGCACGTGGCCGACTCCGGGCCAGACAGCGTAGCGGCCACAGTTCGTGACAGAAGGAGCAGCAGTGCAGCCGCTGCCCAAGATGAGAGCCGTCGTGCTAGCTGCGCGCAAAGTGGGAGTGCCATGGCCTGTGGACTTCAGAGCGCGCTTCCTTGGGGCTGAGCGGCGGTGCTTGTGGTGCGATGTACGCTGGTCAATGGTGCCGCCGTTCAGTCATTGTGGCGTTGCAGATTTGACGGCAACCTGTTGACAAGCAGAATCAGAAAGAAGGATACGTTAAAGTTTTTTTTTGGAAGCGTTCAAAATTTAGGGCTGCACAGTTTTGACTCAGTGAATTGTACAACAAGCCATAAAAACATATTTATTAAGATACATTGTATGCAGTGTCGTAGGCAGGGCTTGAAAATGAAATTAATTTAAAAATGTTCTGTTCCGAACGGTTCTGGCAGGTCTATATTTAACGTTTTAGTTCTCGGAACTGCTACACCACCAAAATATTGGTCCGAACCGGTTCAGAACACAAACATATTGTTCGTTCTTAAAGTTCCTTCTATTGTGCAATGTTAAGTGATACTCCGTCAGTGTGTAAAAAAAGAGAAAAAAGTAACGAGCCTGTTTTGGTAAAGGTAAGGAGTAGAAGTACAGATATTTTTGTTAAAAATGTACTCAGTACTGTACTTTTACAGTTCTGTAAAAGTACAGATAATTCAACATTTTACTTAAGTACAGTACTTAAGTATTTGTACTTTGTTACTTGCCATCTCTGGTAGTCAGTAATCACTAGTCGGATAACTTTGCAAACACAAAAACAGTGGTTACTATCCACCGTGAAGCCTGTGTACTTGCTGACCCCAAAAAGACACATGATAGTTCAACAAAGTTTAATGGCGTGACAAATTAAATTTTCAATTCCCGGGAGGCAAACACCTCCACTCTGTCTCCTATGTTTTCTCTGCCAACCCATTAGTTCTTCCAATTAGCCCACAGTTAATCAAGAGACACAGGAACACCTGCATTACATGATGACGAGGAAGATGTAAAAAAAATAAATAAATAAATAAATAAATAAACCTGCCGCACTTAGCGCGTGCCTCGCTCGACACACATTAGGCAGTCAAGGCACGTACAAACACTCCAGCAATACAGCAACCCAAAAGTTGACCAAATTCTGGGGACAAATTAGAGCTGAAATAATCACTCAACTAGAAGCATTCAGAGCGTGAACTCTGCCATGGACAAAAGATCAAGTATGCTAAAAGGATTTGGATCATCTCTAAACTTTAATGGATTGTTCCCACAGTTGGGTATTGTTACTTTTCACTGTAATTGAAGCATGTAACGATTCATACCTGATTTACAATACAATTCGAAAGTGCTCAGATCAGAGTATTTGAAGCGGACTAATATGCCGCGTAAATGACTGTCAAGTCCATGTGCAGTATACAGGTAAGAGTAATCGGATTAAATAGGAGGTCGCACCATATGTGCGCAACGGCCGCTCACACTCACCGTTGGTGCCCCCGCGACCGCCAGTGGTCAGCCCAACGTGATGCCCAACCGGAGGCGCCGCCCCGTGTGGTAAATAACGAAGTACAAGTACTGTACTTAAGTAAAAATTTCAAGTATCTGTACTTTTAGAAGTACTTTTTTCTCTGATTACTTTTTACTTGTAGTACATACTTGAGTACATTTTTTGACAAAAATATCTGTACTTCTACTCCTTATTTTTACCAAAACAGGCTCGTTACGTTTTCTCTCTTTTTCGCGCACTGACAGGGTAGGATAAGATGTATAATATGAGTCAGTAGGGGGCGCTGATGCGTTGAGTACAGTCCCAGTTATTAAATGAATAAGTGGTTTTCATTTAGTCCCGAGATAAAAGCTAAATTAGTCTAGGTTGTTAGTAATTTATTCAAACAATAACATTGACAAACTAACATTAACATTTAGATACAATTTCATTGTCAATGCTTTGTACTTTATACTTTCAAAAATACTTTTGAGTACAATTTAGAGCCTGTACTTTTTACTTTCAAAATTACTTTTTGAGTACATTTCTCAGCCTGTACTCTTTACTTTACTCAAGTAGATATTTGGTTCAGTACGTTGTAGTATTACTCGAGTTGTTTTCTTACTAATGTATTTTACTGTTACTCAAGTAAGAAATCTTGCTATCTCTGGTGGTAGCTATTTCAGTATTGTAGATTTTGACCTTGATGCCTAGCGGAATTCGATAATGCAACATGCACGCAAGTTTGACGTCTCCAATCCCTACACATGGCCACACAGTTGCGTGAACCCTGTCCCTCGACTGGGTAATAAATCAAACAGCGATGATGGCAATCAATCACCAGCGTCTGACACCCGGTTAGGCATGTTATTCAAACAACAGACGCAGTCGGCGCCTTTTAATTGCCTACAAGGAAAAAATGTGGTTCGAGGATGTTTTTTCTAATTACAGGATTGATGAAGGCACGTGTTTGCACGAAGGCTTTGATTATCCCCCCTCCTCCCCCGTCCACCAATATAGGCTGTGTAGTAGACTGGTTGGGAGCAATGAAAGCCTAGGAAATGAATGAAATAAGTTGGTACTTCAGTATTTCCATATATTTATTCAGCCCATTCAGATCATTTTCAGCAGGGCTCCGAACCGGTTCAGGGAACGAAAACCGGAAACGAGTGGAATATTACAGAATTTTACGAGGAGCGGAAACGGAAACAGAAAAAGATTTCTTCAAATGTTCCGCAACAGAAACAGGAGATTATGAAATCCACAAAAAACGGTTAAAAATGTTTTATCCCGTTCTCTATATATTTTAGCATATCCTATGTCTGTGAGACTATTTACATCCGCTTTCACGGTCAGTCATCAAGCCCCATGCATCTGTGGCTCCATCTTGTTGACAGACGAGGAAGCAAATGTAATGCCGTTAATATAGTTGCACTGAAGTTTGATAATCCACCAAATATTTTTTATAAAAATTTGGTCCATTTCCAGAGTTGGCATAGGCAACAATAAGGCACCGGAAATGTGTTTCATCTCGACGGGACAAAATGCCAGCCCCCTGAATTTTGCGGGTAAACTCGTCTATAGAGGCAGAAAACACTGATTTTTAAAATGTACTTTTTTTGGTGGGATGCTTTTGGTGGGAACATACACCAACATGGTTATTTAAAACGGATGGTGGTAACTTTCGGTGTGCTATTCCACACCCTAATGCTCTCGTGCGGATCTGTGACCCACAAATGCATGATTTAATGATCAGTGCAACTCGTTCCATTGTCTCATTCCTTTTGGAAATACTAGAAGAAGCAGCCAGCCTATTGGTCCAGAGGAACATGTGACCACTCGGTGAGTAACTTTAAGTCGGATTCTGACTGTATTTCATCAATATTTATACAAAAAGGTTAACAGAGCAAGAGGAGTGATGTGTAACTGGTCACAGACCGACACCTAGTGGTCTGATTTTAAACTGGCGTGCGTTTTGTGTGTTTTGTGTGCTCGGACCTCGATCCAGTACCAGCGTTGACATAGGCAACAATAAGGCACCGGAAGTGACCTTAAGTACGGCGGGACAAAATGACTCCCATCAGTGTTTCGCACGTAAACCCGTCTATACTAATTCCATATTTCATTTTGAGTGACTATAGTGGCATAATCTGACAGTCTTAATTGCCTACAAGGGAAATGTGGTTCGTGGATGTTTTTTCTGATTACAGGATTGATGGAGGCATGTGTTTGCATGAATGGTTTGATTGACCCGAGACGCACGTACGTGAGACCCATTAAAACAAGGAGGTAGATTACCAGAGGCTGAACTTAGTGGTAGGCCAAACATGTCATGTATTAACCCAATTTCATGTGAATAATATTATTTAATTTAGGGGCTGGTCCTGTGGTGCAGTGGGTTAGACCACTGCTGCTAAGCCAGCCCCATTAACAGTCTTGTGCCAGCGATCAGAGCACACGCAGCGCCATGAGATCGCTTCCCCTAACGGTCATATACTGCATGTACGCTCGCCCCCGCTCTCTCATCCCCCTTCACAGTAACACAGTGAATGAAATAACAAAAAAAATTCTATGGGTGTAAATTGATTGTACGCAAAGTGTCGAATAAAGCAAATGTGTTTCATATTTTGCCGGTGAGCAGCCATCTTGTTTTATTTGATGCAGGGCTCCGGACTGGTTCAAGGAACGAAAATGGAAACCAAAAATGAGCAAAATTTTATGGAATTTTACAAGCAGCAGAAACGAAAATGAAAAAAGATTTGTTCAACTGTTCCAGAACAGAAACGGACCATTAAGAAATCCACAAAACCGTAAAGAAGTTTTTTTCTGTTGAACATATCCTATGTCTGGGAGACTCCACTTTCACTGTTAGTCGTCAAGTCTGTACATCTGGGGCTCCAGCTTGTGGACAGACGAGGAAGTGAATGTAATCACATTAATACAGTTGCTTCAGAGTTTGAAAGTCCACCAAATATATTTTGTATAAAAACTATATCTGAACTTAACATTGCACAATATAAGGAACTTTAAGGAAGAACAAAATGTGTTCCGAACCAGTTCAGGACCAATATTTTGGTGGTGGAACAGTTCCGAGAACGAAAACGTTAAATATAGACCTGCCTGAACCGTTCGGAACGGAATGTTTTAAAAATAATTTCCTTTCCAAGCCCTGTTTTGACGTGTCTGTGTGGGGCTACGACCAAAGAGAAGACCTTTTTTGTACTGGTCACGATAGACAAAATGGATAAAAAAACATGCAGCTATTATGCGCGTCTTTGGGGAAATCGGGTTCAGACATTCAGACTTTGCATGCGAGTACAGACATAAACGGAAATACATCTACGGAGACAAACTTAACTGTAAGATCAACCCGAGCACAATAAACTCCCCTGAACCCCACCAATTCCCATTACGACAGTAAACCTATGTCTGCTGCGCTGTCAATCTCAGCTGATTTGTGTTTTAATCAACGCCGTGCTGCTAGCTAACACCGAAGATTATATAATGTCCCACCGATGGGTTGAATGCTGCTCTTGTAGTCAGCAGAAAAAACTTCTGCCATAACACTCAGTCGGCTTTTCTGTCTGCCTTTTAGGAATTGAAAAGTTCTTCCAACCAGAGTTGCTTCCTGTTATAGAGGCATTTCAAATTTGCAATTTCACAACAAGCCCGTTCAACACAGGTTCACTTGCTGTATGATTGTCCTGTTGGGATTCATGAGCACAGTTGGGTATCGTTACTTTTAACTGTAATCCTGTTAGGTTACTTGTCACTGATCTTAAAAAAGTAATCCGTTACATTACTGGATTACTGATTGAAGCATGTAACGAGTTAGATTACTTTTCGTTATCAATAAATTAAACCCAATCAAGAATAAGATTCATACCTGATTTGCAATAAAATTCGAACGTGCTCAAGGATCCGCTTCAAGTGGATCAGAATACATTTTGAAGCAGACTAATACCCCGCGTAAGTCCATGTATAGTATACAGATACAAGCAATCGAATTAAATAGAAGGTCGCTCCATGTGTGTGCAATGGCCGCTCACACACACAAGCCGCTCGCCATTGGAGCCCCCGCGACCGCCAGCGGCCAGCCCAACGTGGCGCCCAGCCGGAGCTCCCCGTGTGCCTTTCTGAATGCTAAGGCATCCTTGTCTCAATCTCCGCGATCGCTGAGACTGTTGATACCCCAGGGTGTTTGCAAAGGGCCGACGACTGTCTGAACCAATACCTTGAGTCTATGGATCGGGGTGTCCCTGTACGTTAGGAAACACTGGTGTAGTGCAAAAGCTGTGAATATTTGCGAGACATTGTGCCGGTATTGAATTGCTTACTGTGTTGACTCGTCCACAAGTTTTTATTACCATTGTATATATTAAACATAGACCTAATGTACACAGTCACAGAGGGCTTGCAGGAAAATTCCCCAGATGCATCCTGAATAAAAAAAAACCTCGGGAGACTTTGTCCATATGTCACCGGCTGCCACACATGGCGTGACATTTTTTTTATCCTATAAAATCCTATGAAATGTATTTATCCTCTAAGGAAAATTCCCCTTTAAGGGGCATACCAGTATACAAAGTGCACGTAATTGTGTTAGATTGTAGGCCGGAGTCTAATTTCCATCTGTAGTCTAGATTTGATGTAGACGCAGCAAAAGCAGTAATATAAATAGATTGATGAACTAGGCATGACTTGTCTGGTCAGCTCTAAGCCAAAGAGTGCCCCCTTCTTGATTGAGATAATGGATAGTACTTTATGCTTGATAAAACATTCAATGTATGCTAAGTTTGTCATGAGCCGCTCGTCCACGGGCGGCACCCAGGCGCCATGCTCGTCCGGGGACCGCACCAGCACAGCTGGCGCCGATCGCAGTCGTCATCGGAGCGGTTCCACGGTTGGCTGTCGGCCACTTTATAAGCAGGCGCCGGACGCCTGCTCAACGCAGCGTCCAAATTCTTCCTCAGCTAACAGCTTAGGTTGACAAGTTGTGCTTTGTATAGTTAGATTGCTACACGCCCCGAGTCTATTGTGTAGCTTAGCGTTAGCCGTCGAGGGATCCAGAGGCTACTTCCCTGCGGCGGACTACACGCATCCTCTCCACCTTCAACGCGGTCCATTGGCTCTGGACCGATTACCTGGAGATGAGTACTCCTCATAAGACTTTGTAGTTGCCACGATTTATTACGGACATTTATATTATGTGTTCAGAAACTCACATTGTCTGTACATAGTTGGCCTGTGTTTACCTTTGCACTTGTGTGCTACAATTGTTCTTTTGTTTGATTCCTGTGTTTCAGTAAACGGATGACGGCCGGTGTGCCTTTTCTAGTCATCCACAC
>OMKY01172656.1:4093-15740 GCA_900302395.1 Bregmaceros cantori
GGGCCCCTGGGCCATGTCGTACAGCAACCAGAGGGCCCCTAGGCCACGGAGGACGGCAATCAGAGGACCCCTGGGCCACGGGGGATGGCAAAGGGCCCCTGAACCACGGGATATGGCAACCAGGGGGTCCCTGAGTAGAAGTAAAAAGTACTCACAGAAAAAAGAATATTTCTAAAAGTACAGATACTTGAAAATTCTACTTAAGTACAGTACATAAGTATTTGTACTTTATTACACACTGCGGGAGCGGGACTGGAAAATCAGTCCCGCGCAGGGCTCTAGCCTCAATCACAGCCTCTGAAATGTTTCCCTGAAGTACAAAGTCAAGCCTCTGGAATTCAAAATCCATAACACAGGCTGTTTCCAAAATCGCTACCTAACCCCCATATAGTGCACTATATGGGGTGCACGCCATTTTGTAGGGGAAAGTATCCCACAATGCACCGCGAAATGTAGCGAGCATCGGATGTACCCTAGACGCAGCAATATAACCCATAATGCGAGATATATTA
This sequence comes from Bregmaceros cantori, assembly GCA_900302395.1. Lineage (NCBI taxonomy): Eukaryota > Metazoa > Chordata > Actinopteri > Gadiformes > Bregmacerotidae > Bregmaceros > Bregmaceros cantori. Next base: position 4,606 of record OMKY01172656.1, read on the forward strand.
AAAATGACCAAACCCCCCAAAAAATGGCGCGACGACCGACAACGGCAAATGTAAGTACATTTTTGTGGTGACTTTTTGTGATGATTGTTGAATTTTATAATTATATTTTATAATAATTGTATTAAAATGTAATAGTGTCTGAAATCTCGGCCGTTGCTGTTGAGTGCACTTTAAGTGAGGGTTAGGAAACGATTTCGGACACAGTCAATTTTGACAGTTCCAAGTATGCTTGTTCCCAATTCGTCTAAAGCCATCTGCAACACGCTCTGAGTGTAATAAAGCGTCCTGAACGTAGTGATAGGAAGAGATAGGTGTAGTGTGTTGGGGTCAGGGACAGATGACAGCGGAGGTTAATGGGCATCCTGAAGTACCAGACGGGTTTATGAAGTTTTATTACAGGGGCCGTATAACAGGCCTGGGGGAGAACAGCGTGTCAAACGCTGCGATTTGTGGAACCGAGTGGACGCTAGCCTGGTCAGCCAGGCCAAGTGGAAGCTTGGTAAGTTGGGGAGCCAAATGGCTGTTTATTTACTTTGACTATTATTATATATATATACACAATTGTGCCAAATAGTACTACCAATTTTTGCAGGATCAGAACTCTGTATCGGGACTCGGTAGCGGAGATCGGAATCGGCCGCTAGCAGTGCATCGGTAGGGTTTGGTAAGGAACCAAATGTAGTCAGATTACACTAATCCGACATAAAAAAGGTAACTGTAGTCTTTTTATAACTACACAAAAAACAATCTAGATTAGCTACATGTGCCCAGAAAATTCACACCAAGACTATTCTTGTAACTTGTAAATGTGCATGCAGCGGAAGACCTTTTTACAAGGACCCACCCATGCTTTCAAATATAGCTCAATTGACCACAAATGTCCCTGCAATTATAAAAAAAAAAATCACTAGGTATGAAAGTGTTGACTTGATCCTATTGAGTTTCATTTCATTTGTATTGAGTTTGTTCAAAGGTAACAGGATTCCGTTACTGCTTACAAATTTTGTACTGAGTCTGAGTGAAATAACACATTGTAATGAATTAAAATCAGTGTATAACTAAAAAGGTTTGCCTTTAAAAAGTAACCTTCTCAACTCGGAATTGCAATAATTAAAATTCAACAAGACGTTTAAATTCACTGATATGTAAAATTCCACGTCATTTTTTGTTTTGGCGATAACTGAAATTTGTTTCACAATTAATTACTGCGTTTTTATTAATACATTTTTAAAAAAATACCGGCTAGTCCACCGAGAGGATACCCTGCCCGGTAATGATGAAAACGCCCTGGGCATAAGACATTGCAGAGAGAGAGAGAGAGAGAGAGGGTGTGGGTGTCTGTCAAACCCAGGAACGCGGTGCGCTTCGAGGCGGGCGCTCGTTGCAGTGAAGCGTGTAAACACCAAGACACAGCGACGCACAGCACACACGGCAGTTAGCCACGACACGCCACTAAGTACGCACGCGCGTATCTACTGTAGACATGGATCTGTACAGGAGTCAGTGGAGCGGGAAGTTAGGAATAGTTTCCAACTGAGAGGCAAAATATTGATCTTTTTACCGATTTTGTACAGATATTGTAGAACACCTAATTTCCAAAAACGATAACAACCTCGTCCTGAACCGGTTTGGAACACAAAAATTCAGTTTGTTCTTAAAGTTCCCTATATTGTGCAATGTTAAGTTTAGATATAGTTTATACAAAATATATTTGGTGGACTTTCAAACTTCAGTGCAACTGTATTAACGTGAAACCAGGTTTAAAACGCATTACATTCACTTCTTAGTCTGTCCACAAGATGGAGCCCCAGATGCTTGGGGCTTGATAACTGACAGTGAAAGTTGGATGGATGCACACCCGAAATAGAGAACGGAAAAAAAACGTTTTTAACCGTTTTTGTGGATTTCTCATAATTTTCCTTTTCTGTTCCGGAACAGTTGAAGCAATATTTTTCAGTTTCCGCTCCTCATGAAATTCCGTAAAATTAGGTTCGTTTTCGTTTTTCGTTTTCGTTCCTTGAACCGGTTCCGAGCCCTGATGCTAAAACTTAGTTGAGACTGCATGTGTTATCTTGTGTTATGACAGGTTTCTGTAGCACCACCACCTGGTAATTCCCTTGACGGTGAATCAATGTGCTCCGTCTCTCTCGCTGACCGTTATTGCACTTGCACTTGTTTTAATAAATGTATTTTTCACAATCCGTACAACACTGGTGTCGGACCTTTTCCAGTTTGTATCCGTTGGTGGCACACGCCAATGATGGGCGCGGTAGCATTTTCATTATCACGATAAATCCTTACATATTCCAAAACAACCTAAAATGGTTCTGTGCTTCTTGTATTATATAAAAAATCCAAGGTTTATTTCATCAAGAAAGTCAAGTGGTAAGATGATTTTAGTTGTAATTGACTAGCCTGACGAGCCAGAACGAACGCATCGTCCACGCATTGCACATCACTTGCATTGGGTCTGCGAAAATCAGGCTTTCACGCCGCTTGTCCCACCTACTGCTCACTGACTGGATAACAAGATTTGATTGACACGTTTTATTAACATTTTCCAACCCTGGTTTTACCAGACCCAATGCAAGCATCTAGCGATGTGCGATGCATGGACGAAGCGTTGATTCTGGCTTCTAGGCCAGTAATTGACAGCACAGATAAAAACAACATAAAATCATAGGTTATACACAGTCAACTATTCTTTCTTGGCTCGCCCAGACCTCTCGCGTCTAGCCCGACATGCCAAACTCAAGGTTCACATGCTTTTAAACTGTGTCTCGACTTCTTGCTCGAAAGATTAACCAGAGAAAACGTTTACAAGAGATTAATTTACAAGATAAAATGTTTTGTCACAGTACCACATTACAAATGTAATATACAAAACAAAAAAAGACAAAGAAATTAAATCACAACTATCGGTACTTGTTGCCAGTTCTAAGATGACCCTGAAGTAAGAAAAGTTAAAAATTAAAAATTACGAGTTCGTACACATTTTCACCGATCTGTCTTTCGTTGGTGAAAAAACCTTTTTTTTCCACGAGCAGCACTCACATTTCCAAGAGCAAAAACTATGTCTTAATGCCTTGCACAATGAAATGCACCAAAAAAACAAAAAAAGTTAAGAAATGTTGTGGAGTGTCAAACAGGTGGGCAGGCCCACAAGTTAAAAAAAAAAAAACAAACACCGTGACTCATCTTGGTCAATACGGTGCATTGCACCAAATTGATGCCCAGTAGAGCGTTGGACCGTGATCTATAGTTAGCCTGGTGAGCCAGAACCAACGAATCGTCCGCCCATCGCACGTGATAAGAACAATCATTGGGTAAAACCAGGGTGGAAAAACGCGTCAAAAAATGGTGTTATCCAACAGCGCAGTAGGTGGGACAAGCGTCGTGGAGTCGTGACAACCAAACTCCGCCCACGTCTTGTGTCACCCATACCAAACTCCGCCCACATCTTGTGTCAACCATACCAAACTCCGCCCACGTTTCCATTCAAATAATTTGATTGGTCCCGCCCGGGCGACGGCTGCCTGATTTTCCCAGACCCAATGCAACGTCTAGCGATGTGCGGACGATGCGTTGGTTCAGACAGGCTAATCTGAAGTTGTGAGTTCAGGTGGTGACTGAATTCACGTTGACGCAACGTCCACTCATTTCCGCGTCCATTGACAGTGGCGTCGACGCCCACGCCCAGTCGAAGCCAATTCTTATTTGTTTGACTTTTCCCATATGCTCACATTTTCAGGATTTCGGACACCTAGTTTGGTGGAAACACTGTTATAATATATAACAATAAGCCACGATATGAGACTTTTTCATGACCTTACAATATTTAAAACATTTCCACTTCAATCCCAGGCTGTGTTCAAACTCTGAGAGAAAAAATGAAAACCAAACGTTGTGGCTGATGGAGGCCTAACTTGGAGACGTGTTGCTTGGCAACCAGCGTTCACTGCTAATACGCGTCCTCCTCGCGTGCCAACTTTGACACATACTTTCAGGATGACCGGGTCTAGGAAAGTCTCCCCCTTTTGGAGATGTTCAGAAGCCCGGGAACCAGGGTCACATTTGGCACAGTCCATACTGTTCAATCCTTTTGTCACCGCCATTGATTGACCAAATCCCCGACGTGAATGCACTTGAGCAGCAGCGATTTGCTGGTTGGTCTAAATGTTCACATCGTCGGTGCAACAAAAACACTTTGACGAGAACAAAAACAACGGAAAAAAAAGAAATCGTAAAAAATAAAATAGAAACAGCTGCAATGTACTAGAGCGAAGAGCTCCAAATTCAAGTGGTTGTTCCCTTGTTAAAATGTTACTGTCGATCAACAGAGAAATGTAAACCCAACGTATTCCAAACACCTATGTTAGCATTTTTGATTTGATTTGTATCTAAACATGTGCAGTCTGTACGAATGAATGTCTACTATGTCAATATGAGTTACAGCAAGAATGAACACTAAACACATCAAGTTTTTTTTCTCAATGAAAACAATGGATTCATCATTCACTATTTACAGATATGTACAGCATGTATGTGTGTGTGTGTGTCGGCACCATCTCCGCGTAAAAGGATTTGACTGTGACGCGTTATGTATTAGTGTGTGCAGTCTCCACTAGGTGGCAGTGTAGGGGTGGCACTAGTAGAGAGGGGGGCGCATCGGGGGCCGGGAGTGGGATCCGAGGTTTCGTTTAGTTTGTGTCCAGACAGCTTTTCAAGCTACCCCTCTGCTCCCCCTCCCCCGCTAAGGCCGATAGGAGCAGGTGGGGAGCTGGGTGTCTGGACCGCCCTCTAGTGGACGGAGGACTGGGGTCGGATGGCAGTGTGGGGCCGGTTTCCGGGGTCCAGTTGGTCGTTGGGGACGGACCGGCGGTTCTGGTCGGGCCGGCTGGTAGCGAGGTACTTGGCTCTCATGCTTGAGGTATACTGGACGGAGGCAGACACACGGGTAGTGAGTATGTGTTTAGAGGCAGAGTACCAAAAAACTAGCAGATAGAAGATAGGAACAATGTAAGTTCCAAAAGCCACTTCTCCACTACAATATAACAAGGCACAGTTCGGCACATCTCAGTTAAGTTTAGTCCAGTTAAATGGGAACGTGTTTCCACTGTTCTGAACGCGGCGGCCAGGATGGGGTGGTGCCTAGTTTTTAAAACTCAATTTTGATACACCAGTGCTCCCCTGCGCGTGTGACACCCTTCCCCATTAACACATGAATTCACAACACTGCCGGCTGTGTGCTGTGGCCGCTGCAAGGGGGTAGAGGGGGATAAAGGTGTCAGCCCCCTACTGGGCGCCAACACCTTTGTTCTATTGATGCCTGCCAGACTGGGGAGGAGGGGGGCACATGACCCCCTCATGGGATTGGCCGGCCACGTGGCATCACCCCCTCGGCAACCAGCAAACGTGGCCATGGACGGGCAGATTCTGGACCCACAACTGAGTGGGTCGTGAAACCTAGTGTGACCTTGTGGAGAAGCGATTTTCCGGGTGGATGTGCATGTGAACTGTGCCGCGCTGGCCTTAAGTAAGCCAGTGGAAAAGGGGCAAAAAGAGTACCCACAAAGCTCGACCTTTGCTCTAACAAAAAATGTCCTTTTCCACATTGTTCTTTAAATGAAATGCTTCTGTGATTTGTGGGAAAAAAATACAAACTTTATTTATTTATTTATTGTAGCAAACAATACTTATGATGGTTCAGGAGTGAAAAGCTGACTTCACTTACCCAATAGAGAGGAGTTAATCTCCCTCTAGCTTTCTACGCTGCCCTCCAGTGGTGAAAGTTATTACATATTGTAATTATTACTCCCCTAGATCGTCATATGTAATAGGGTTGCGATAAATCATTATAATACTCACAGATTATATTTACCATTTTTTTGTTTTAACTATGGTTTTTATATGGAAACATAAGCAAATCATTTATACACACGCGCAAACAAACACGCACGCACACACACACACACACACACACACACACACACACACTTTAATACTCCTTAAAAATGTACACATAAAATGATAGTGTGATTTTTTTTTTTTTTTTACAATACAGAAACATTTTTCACAAATCATTCAGTCGCAATTTTCTTTTTGTAACCATGCAACATTCCCTAGCTTAAAAAAAGAAAAATAAATTAATTAAAAAAAAGAATAATCATTTTCAGTAAATACTGAATAAAAAGCAAGCAGGTGAATACATTAAAGATAATATAAACACGGGTACCAGGACGTGCGGATGTGTTTAGCACTGGATGGAGAGACACGCAGAATGACAGAAGCAACAAGAAGAAGACAAACCGGGAAGACAGGAAGAGGTAGATACGGACGGACAGACGAATATGGAGGGATTGAAGACAGATGCACAGGAAGGACGCCGGGGAGCGCCCCACGACCGGACGACTACGAGTCCGCTCGAGTCGCGCGTCGTAACAGGTGGAGTCAAAATCTGCTCAACAGTCATTTGGAAGCCGGTCGGATGCCTTCCAATCATCTACCATTGAGTCCATAGAATCTGGCACCTTCTCCGATTGACCTTTCTCAGAATCGAATACAAGTAGAAGATCCCACCATTTCTTGCACATATAAGAACCCACACAGACCTTAGCTTGAGTTTGACCCGCTAACATTGTGTAAACCCGATCTAGATCTATCACTTTCATTATCAATGGAATCTCGTCCTTAGAATCGTTTCTCTAGGATGTCCATTGTAGCATCTTTTCCTGTTCAACAACTGCCAGGATGGAATAGTAGAATCCAACTCCAGTACCATCTCAAAGATCCTGCCCCTTCTTGCACATACAAGAACCCACATAGACCTTAGCTTCAGTTTGATCCAATGACATTGTCTTGAAACGTTCTAGATGAATCACTTACATTTTGATCAAATTGTTTTGTAGGACGATCAAATACATTTTTCAGTGCCAAATTCGGCACGTCCCAATGCCAGGGTATTTTTCGACGCATGAGTGTTTTTTTTCAAGACCCATAGAAGATTAACTTCTGTGGACTTGTCAAAAAACACATTGCAAAGGAGACTTCTCCTTTATATGCGTGTTTCCATTCTTTCGTTATACCATCAGCGGTACTATTAACAAAGACACGGTAACCTCTATCCATTCTTTAGTTACAGCCTCAGTGGTACTATTCACACAGACACGGTAACACATCTTTGGCACGGAATGAGTTAAGCGGGGCAAGACTATATGATAGATTAGAATGAAAATGTGCATCACATCTCATCTCCACACCGTCCCTCAGCGGTAGGATTGGATTCTCTCCCCCATGGGGCATAAGACTTTAAAAACATGAATTCAACACTATATGGTTTACAAATTACAACTTAAAAGAAAGCAATTTGATAGCTATATCTCAGCTATTGGACAATCACTATGAAAGCACACAATCAGCAAGGAAAAATGTTTTATAATACAAAGAAGAATCTAGAAACAATCTAACAATTCAGGCGAAGTGAGGCCGGTAGTCCGGCATCTTGCGCCACCCCCCCACCCCCCACCCCCGCGGGCCGCAATAAGACAGCAGATCCAAACCGGTCCTTGGGCAGGGTTGTGGACCCCTGTTCTAAAGCTGCAGTTTCTCCGGGCTGCCAAATTGACTTCCATGAAGACAATTCACCTTTCTCTCTCAGTGGCCTGCAGTGCTTGTTGCCAGGCAAGCCAGAACCACTGAATCGTCCACACATCGCACGCATAGTTCTTGTGGCTTTGGAACAACCAGGCAGACGAAACGATCAGCGCCACATTAAGGCAGGCCACGCCTCCTGTGCTGTGATTGGATCGTTGGTGTTCGATGATCGCCAGATATGGCAAGTAATGAAGTACAAATACTCAAGTACTGTACTTGAGTACCTTTTTCAAGGATCTGGACTTTGAGTACACTTCCGAGTGAACTTTTTACTATACTCGAGTAGATATTTGGATCAGTACTTTGTAGTCGTACTCGTTATTTTTTCACGACTGTAATTTGCTCTTACTCAAGTAAGAAAATTGGGAAGTTTTGCCTTCTCTGATGATCGCTCTCATCGCGTTCAATGTGTGGACGATCTCTTGATGTCTGCCTCACCATCCTGGGTACCGGGATACTATGAAATATCAACCTGCACACCTGTGTGCGGTACACAGGTAGAACCAAAACGTGGCAGGACTTTTTAACCTTTTGGACCTGGATTTGCCATCTCTTCCCATATCACAGAGCTGTGACTGATGATTCAACACATGAAGACACAAGAAGCCGTTCAAAATGGGATGCGACACCTCCCATTTTGGATCCGAGTGACGTGCACGTTGCATACTTGGTGGTCAAACGGTGAGTACCCACCAATCCTGTCAAAGCTTCCAAAGGGCGTAAAAGAAATCTCAGGTGGGTCTGGACTAACCAGGTAGACAAAGCAGATTGTCGCCCAAGTTCGGGCCGGCCAATCAGTGCCCGTTAAGGCGAGCCTTGTTCGAATCGAGACGTGGGCCTCCACGCCCCCTGTCACACCCACTGCGCTGTGATTTGATAACTTCATTTGTCACTTTTTTCGAGCCTGCTTAATCCAGACCCAATGATCGTTCTAGATGTGGCTTGCCAGACTTACTATCCACCGGGGCCACCACCAAGATTCACACAAAGCAGCGCCAAAATACCTCAACTGTTGAGTATCATGTCAAATTTGAGTCTCAAAGAAGGTAAACTTTAAATTGCCTCACTCCGCCGCCCCAGTTGTCCGCATTTGATAGGGCTACAACCAGGGCTTTGAACCGATATTTTTTCCCAACCGATACGTTTTTCCGGTTATGAGTTCCACCAATAAATTGACGTTCCCAAACCGGTTAGAACAAAAAAATATTGTTCCCGGAACGGTTAATTTTGTTCCTGTCAGCTGTTTAATGCTATATAATATCTGTTAGGGCGAACCCACAATGATTCGCTATACAGACCCTCTGCTGCCCGCTGGTAGCGCTCTACAGTCGAGGTCTATCGGGGCGAACCCACAACTTCGCGCTGCAGAGTCCCGCGATGATTCATACTTCACTGCTGCATCATAGATTTAATAAATACTCTTCTTTTATTTTTGAAGTTATTCCACTAAAGGCAACTCCTTTAAAGAACAAAATAAAACCGGTATTAACTGGTTAACAGTATTCTTAAATAAGTGTTCCTGTTCCGGAACATAAAAAATAATGTTTCCGGTTTCGGTTCTGTTCCCTGGAAAATGCAAAAAGTTCCCGGTTTTCGTTTTCGTTCCTTGAACCATTTCAAAGCCCTGGCTACAACTAACAATTGTTTCAACAGTTGCCGTGTTTTTTTTTTAAAAATGCCAAAAATATTAACGCAGAGAAACATCAAGTCGACTAACAAATAAAATGCAATAAAGTTGGCGCTGAAATAGTTTGTAAAAAAAACAAGAACCAATCCTGATGGTGACGTTTCGACTGGTTTGATGGTACTCACCGGACAGGCCGACCCACCGTGAGAGGAGGTGAGGTGAAAATATTACTCTCTACGTTCAGGGAAGGGCGTGAGGGACCAACGGCCCCCCGGGGGGGAGGGGGGAATGTCATCAAGCAATGTGCACAGTGTGGTATTGGCGGGCGGCGGCCGTGCGAGAGTGAGAGCTAGAAAAGGTTAACTTACAGAGGGCGGAGGGGACTCTCTGCCAATCAGAGGGGTGTTCTCGCACCGCGGGTTCTGAAAGTTTGCATTCTGGCTCCTGCGTTGCAGAATAACAAGTTAGCCCATAAGGCGGTGGGGGCGCTATGCTTCACGTGTCTACGTGCTACCAACCGTGTTACAAGCTTTTAGCCTTAGCGGTACACCTGCCACGTTATGTTCTGCCCAAACAAACGTTAGCTATTTATGGGAAGTCCAACCAGGTTGGCAAACATTATTCGTCTTAAGCCCAATTCACACTGCCATTGAATTACGTGGGGACCTCTGGTAATTTGAAATGACCCCCTGACGTCTGTGTTATTTTGTCACACATTCTGACAGGATTAGTAAAAGCCTGTCTTTTGCTCAATTTAAATGACATTATGACACATGTGCCGTATTTTTGCTTGCCCACACGTGCACACACATACTTCTCTCACACACAAGCACGTGTGTGCGTGTATTAACAAAGTTAAACAAATTCAGAAATTCCTTTAGAAAGGAATTTGCTTACTTTTTGCCTTCCCCTTGGCGTCTGCTTCCTGGCTAGCCTTTGACCTCTTGTGAACTTTGAGTACATATGGGTTGGTCTAATACGGGTTGGTTAACACCAAGATGTTAACCCCATATTGTACTAAGCCAACACAAGGATCCTTATTTTTTTGTGCGTTTTGTTTTAAAATTACAGACACTGCCCCCTGGTGAGTGCACGGAGTAACAGCACACAACCCGGACAGAGTATGAACGCTGTCTACATTGTTGACTATGGTTTAGGCGAATTTCATCTGCATCCATAGAGTATGAAGCAACCCTTACACATTCTGACATTTGCCAACCTAGTTTGACTCCCCATCAATATGAAAAAGCAACTGATGGTTCACTTTGAACGTGAATAGAAATTCATTCATTCATTGTATATACACTTCACATTAAGGCTGCACAATTCATCAAATTTTAATCAAAATCGTAACTTTGACCTCAACGATTATGAAAGATGAAAATGCGATTGCGATTTCTATAAAAAAATCAATCAATTAATAATTGCATTTCAATTGTATTTTGTTCATATATTACATAGTTAATTTGCAACCCTAAGTTCATACTCTTGCCTGTATGCTATAATACTTGTATTTCAGTTTATTCTGTTTATTCCTTACAGAGTTCATTCTTAGATTTGAAGATGCCATTTATTTAACAGGGCAGGGTTAATCTACTACGGAGCTAGCTACAACAACGAGCTAAAACCAGCTAAACGACGAAGCTAACTCACATGTACTCAGTGACGGGCGCATTGCTGACGGTGTGTGCCGTCGCCGGCAGGCTAGCTTCGCTACCGTAGCTCGAGCCACAGCTGTACAGGCTGGGCATGTGCACGCGGTACAGGTTATCGTGGGCGCGCGAGGCGGCCGACTCGTCCTCACCATCCTCCTCCTCCGTCCTTGGGTGGTTTGCAAGGGGGGGGATAGGGGGTG
>OMKY01172667.1:2205-13532 GCA_900302395.1 Bregmaceros cantori
CTGCCCCCCATCTGTTTGCGCTAACCCTAATAAATAAAGCTTGGAAAAAACAGCCTGAATGGGCTGTAAAAACATTTAAAAAAAAACATTCCATTCCGAACGGTTCAGGCAGGCCTATGTTTAACATTTTCGTTCTCTGAACTGTTCGACCTCCAAAAGATTGGTCCCGAACCGGTTCGGAACACAAACATTTTGTTCATTCTTAAAGTTCCTTATATTGTGCAATGTTAATTTTAGACATTGTTTTTATACAAACTATTTTTGGTGGATGTTCAAACTTCAGAGCAACTGTATTAACGTCCTTACATTCGCTTCCTCGTCTGTCCACAAGATGGAGCCCCAGATGCATGGGGCTTAACGACTGACATTGAAAGTGGACGAAAATAGTCTCCCAGACATAGGATATGTTAAAATATATAGATAACTGAAAAAAAAGGTTTTTAACCAGTTTTGTGGATATCATATATCATATAAATGTTCCGTTTCTGTTCCGGAACATTTGAAGAAATGTTTTTTTCGTTTTCGTTTCCACTCCATGTGAAATTCTGTAAAATTCTGCTTGTTTTCGGTTTCGTTCGTAAACCTGCTCCCTCCGTTAAAGGAGGTCTGCCATTGACAATCAGTCAAAATGCTTTTTCCATGGACCACCTCGAGTCAACTTTGATAGGCTGCCCCCCTCTCTGGCCAACAGGGGTCGTTTGCCGCTGTGCGGGTGTACCGGCTGGGAGTGTTTGCGGTGGTGTCGTGTCTGAGGAAGGACTGCTACACCGTCCCAGAGAAAGGACTGTCCCACAAGCTGCCCATGGACCCCCGTGTGTCTCTCCTGTACCCAGCTGGCTGCTTCACTTCGCCAGTGGTTGCCCAAGCCATGGTAGGAGCTCCAAAACGTGATGGAAGCGCCAATAAACGCCAGAGATGGCAAGTAACTGTTACTAGCCGGCGGGAGCAGCTGGCTGAAATGCGCCCATCGTCCGCGGACCGCCCATCTGGAGCCAGAGCGACCACATCGTCGGAGCCTCCAGCGCTGCCAGCTGCTCCCAATCAATGATCGGCGGCCCGCCTCCTTATAAGGCCACTTCTGACCCTGGAGAGGCGCAGCCACAATACCTCTGAACATGTAACCAATACCTAGACCTAGACCAATACCTAGACGAGATCGAATCCAATTTAATATCCTTCGGTTGGATCACTTACCTGGTCTCTCTCCTATGTCCAGTGTACCCCTGGGACTCCTCTCCTCGCGCCCGATCCGATGGACCAGGACCTGATAAGCATACCCGATGACTCCGACCGCATGGACGAGTCGTGATATGATTTCCTGTATTTGTTTGTGTTCTCACGTTTGGTCCCCGAGACCTTAAACTAACATATAAATCAATAAAGGTTTGTTAAACCCTCTGTTTTGTCTCTCTCTGGGAAAACTAAAATATTCCAATATTGCCTTGTGACAGATTGTGGCTGCCAAACCAATTCCAATTCGATCTCACCCAGAGAGAGTAGTTTATTTCTCGTTTTTCCCTGCTACACTTATTGTTTTTTATGGCTGTATCAGAAGCCACCGCTCTTCGAGCGAGAGTAGACGGACATCGGAGCTTCAGGAACTCCGTATTCGTAATGCGGTGTATGAGGGAGGCATCTCCGCCGTCGGTTCCGAACCACGAATTGCACCCGTGTCTCCCTATCATGGTGATCCCCAGGTGGGTAATGGCTTCATTGCTCAATGTGAGATGCACTTCGAATTACAACCCAAACGCTTTCTCACCGACGCCTCACGGGTTGCATTCATCACTTCCGCGTTACAGGGTTTGGCTTTAAAATGGGTAACCGCCACAATGAAGAATGCCCCGCACCTTCTCGCCAGTTATCCCGTTTTTCGTAGTCATTTCTTGGGGGTTTTCGGCAGTCGGGAACACGAGGACGACGCTGTGTTTAGACTAGGGGAAATCACCCAGGGGTCTAGATGTGTCACAAGGCAATATTGGAATATTTTAGTTTTCCCAGAGAGAGACAAAACAGAGGGTTTAACAACCCTTTATTGATTTATATGTTAGTTTAAGGTCTCTGGGACCAAACATGAGAACACAAACAAATACAGGAAATCATATCACGACTCGTCCATGCGTTCGGAGTCATCGGGTATGCTTATCTGATCCTGGTCCATCGGGATCGGATCGGGCGCGAGGAGAGGAGTCCCAGGGGTACACTGGACACAGGAGAGAGACCAGGTAAGTGATCCAACCGAAGGATATTAAATTGGATTCAATCTCGTCTAGGTATTGGCGAGTGACGTGCTCTGTCCGGTCGTGGTTACATGTTCAGAGGTATTGTGGCTGCGCCTCTCCAGGGTCCGAAGTGGCCTTATAAGGAGGCCGATCATTGATTGGGAGCAGCTGGCAGCGCTGGAGGCTCCGGGGACGATGTGGTCGCTCTGGCTCCAGATGGGCGGTCCGCGGACGATGGGCGCAGTTCAGCCAGCTGCTCCCGCTGGCTTGTAACAGTAACGAAGTACAAATACTGTACTTGAGTAAAATTTTCAAGTATCTGTACTTTTAGAAGTACTTTTTTGTGTAATTACTTTTTACTTGTACCGAGTACATTTTTAACAAAAATATCAGAACTTCTACTCCTTACTTTTACCAAAACAAGCCCGTTTTTTTGTCTTTTTTGTGCATTGACAGGGTAGAATAAGATGTACAATATGAGTCAGTAGGGGACGCTGATGTACCGAATACAGTTAGTAAGTTATTAAGTGGTTTTCATTTAGTCCCGAGATATAAGCTAAGTAAGGCTAGCTTATTAGTAATTTGTTCAAACAATAACATTGACAAACTAACATTGAAAAAAATGCTTTTTACATACAATTTTATTTTTAGTACTTTGTACTTTATACTTTCAAAAATACTTGAGCCTGTACTTTTTACTTTCACAATTATTTTTTTAAGTGCATTTCTCAGCCTGTACTTTTTACTCTACTTAAGTAAATGTCAATACTTTGTAGTCTTACTTGAGTTGTTTTTTGTTAACATATTTTACTCTTACTCAAGTAATAAATCTAAGTACTTTTGCCATCACTGATGAACGCTAGAAATATTGTAGAGCCAGGATTTCTGTAGGGTTAGGAATCACCTGGGGCCAGACTGGACCAAACCAAAGTTTCAGATTACTTTCTGCCCAGATTCGAGAGGCCAAATACACCCTGAATTGCAGAAAATGAAAATCAAAAATGTAATTAATACTAATCTTGATCAGATTCAAGTTGTACGTGAAAGTAATCGAAAAGTAAGTTGTTACATTGAAAGTAACAAGTTACAACTCTTGACATGCAACAGATTCCTTTCAAAAAGTAACTTTCCCTCCCACTTCTTTCACAGTTTTGGCCGCAGTAATCTTTTCCTAGTTAAATTCAGTATGTGTGTTATTACACCGCCAAAGTTTGGCGGCACAAAATCAAAAGTGGCAATTTTTTAAATTGCTTCTATCTTCACCGTGTTTGGATCGGTGTGGCTAAGCTATGCTAACAAAGTACTGTTGCGTGCCAGAGTGAGAGCACAAATGGAGGCTAGATAGGTACTATGTATCGACTCGGCTAACAGCAGGGAACAACATACTGCACTATGTTTTCAGTAGTGTTTTCTTTTAACACAGAGGAAACCACTCATAGGTATTATACCAGGCTAGCCTAACTGGTTTAATGGGAGTTTTAGAGCAAATATCAATGTTACCATTTATAAATGTGACTGGAATAAAACAGAACAGGCTGAAACAAAGATTATTTCAATAGTCGATTAGTTGTACTTTAAAAAAAATAATCCCCCAAATATTCACAGCGATACAAAAATGTAACTTGTCAACTTGAAATGTAGTCAATTTTGGTTCACCCTAGCCAACAAATATACAACAATGTATTTACTTACTCAGCTACAAACTCATTTAAATGATTTATATGCTAATATTTTTATGTTTTTCTTCATATGCCTGTTTTTTATCCACTAGGTTGAATAATTATTAATCATATTTTGTATTTTCAGAAATTATTAATCAATATCAAATTTGTGTAATTCCTTGATTCAATTCCTTAAATTGCCGATTATTGCATTAGTTATCGATTATCGATAAATCGTTGCACCCCTATACGTATGTACTTAATTTGAAGCAGCCGCTGACCAATCAGTGGCCCTTCAATCCGCGGGCCGTGAGTGACGGGAACGGGACGCCTAGGACTACCTCTCGAGCAGGCCCGAAAACTTCTAGCGGTTCCATGCTGCCGGCGTCATGGAGGCTCAATTTAAGCAGATAGTCCCGAACAGTCCAGATCCCTATGGGTGCAGTGGAACCAGGGCTTTAGAGATGCCAAATGGTCTTCACCTCGTCTGTAGGGCTTGAAAACGAAATTATTTTTAAAGCGTTCCGTTCCGAACAGTTCAGGCAGGCCTAAGTTTAACGCTTTAGTTCTCGGAACCGTCCCGCCACCAAAATATCGGTCCTGAACCGGTTCGGAACGCAAAAATTCTGTTTGCTCTTAAAGTTCCTTATATTGTGCAATGTTAAATGTAGATATAGTTTATACAGAATATGTTTGGTGAACTTCAGTGCAAAGTGTATTAACGTGAAAACCATGTTTAAAACGTCATTACATTCACTTCCTCATCTGTCCACAAGATGGAGCCCTGCATGCATGGGGCTTGAGGACTGACCGTGAAAGTGGACGGAAATAGTCTCCCAGACATAAAAGATATTAAAATATATAGAGAACAAAAAAAAAAAACTTTTTAACCGGTTTTGTGGATTTCATAATGTTCCGTTTCTGTTCCGGAACAGTTGAATAAATCTTTTTCCGTTTCCGTTTCCGGTCCACGTAAAATTCTGCAAAATTGCAGTAACGAAATCGTTTCTGGTTTTCGTTCCTTGAACCGGTTTGGAGCCCTGCTTGTCTGTCCCCCTGACCCCAGCTCCAGCCGGTGGACGCTGCGTCCCTCGCAGCCCTGCGCTACGCCAGCGAGTCATACGAGAGTGTGACGTCCACCAGCCCCCTGGTTTACCTCCGCCACCCGGCGACCCAGCCGCTCCGGCGAACCCTGGTCCTCACGCTGCCCTGTCCCCCCGACCCCCAGCTCGCTGAGAGAAAACAGAAGGTAACTGATCGTTATATTTGGAATCTCAGAATCTCATTTATTGCCATTTCCAACGACACAAGAAGAGTTCTTCAAGTTTTTACATTAGTCACCAATTTAGAGGTACGTGAAATGAAGAGAACACCTCTAACTATATGCAACTTGTTTATTGGCTTAAGGTCATAGAACAACAAGGCTGATCACACACTCGACCAGTGGATATATCTTGCAGAGGGTGTGATGTCACAATGTCTTTACTCTGAGCCAATCAGCCTTGCTGGTTGTGGTTGCCCCTAGCAACCATGTGCTTGCCTTGGACCCAAAGTTATGAGTCATTTGTTTGTGTGTGACAGTCTGTGATGAATTTCAACCACTTAATTGTGTGTGACCATCTAGGGCGCCACAATGATTCATTTTAAGATTGCCCCTGGTGCATCCAGCAAAAGCGACAAGATTCCCAGCTATAGCCAGAGAAAGATCAGGAAGCTGAGACAAGGCCCAGTCAAGATCCCTGTCCGTCGGGGCTGTTGATACACTAGAGTAAATACTCGGGCCAACGCATATTTCACCCGATACCCAAAAAGTGCCATAGAGGGGTCTGTCGGTCACTGGCCAAAGTCTAGCAGCCTAGCAGCGCTCCACTGCCTGGCCGTCATTGTGAAATAATGGATGGATTCAACACCACATTGTCTAAAACAACCATCCTGTTGATAACCACTCGCACCAAACCACTCAGAAAAGTATCATTAAAAACTCTGCCAAAACATGAGCCTAAAATCAATTTGCTGCGATTGCATCATCAGTGGTTCCAGAACGGCATCTACGGACATTTTCGACCATAATCCAGACGCCCTCTGCCATTCTGGTCACAGGGGGTAATCAGTCCTCCCTGTTGCAATCACTTAATTCCAATGAGTCTAAATAAATCATATTATTTTCAACAAAGGCACCCAGAGGTGCAATTTAGCATTGTGCTCCAAAAATGTTCAGTAATCAAATCCATGTAGGGTACCTGTGCCCCCACACCACAAACATAATTAGGTAATTAAATGCAGGGTGGATTGCCCTAATGTGGGTCAGTCAGTCTCCTAATGTGACACAGTGAAATCTAGTGTTGAACAGTAGAACTTAGACTTGGACACATTACCATAGTTTGCTCTTAGTCTCTCACCATAGTTTCACTGACATTCATTAGTTTAGGGAGGAGCCAGATCCACTGGAGCTTAGGTGTCCCACATTAGGAAGTGGCCCACATTAGGGAAATCCACCACAATTACAATTCATCATGGGTAACTTGTGAATGTAAAGGATTATTTTCAACGTTGCTAAATTGGATATGGATTGAAACCTCTAACCTGAAGGTGAAGGAGGAGGAAGACCGCAGGAAGCGGAGGGGAGGAGCCGGGCAAGGGGAGGAGCCAGCATCTGCCCCGCCCCGTACGGCCCCTCTGTACGGATTGGCTGTGACCACCTGGGAACAGTCTGCTTTACGTGGACTGAGGTTAGTCCGTTCAATTCCAAACTTTATTATTTTATTTCATATGACATTTTAACCCCCCCACAGGGCAGACTAAAATTAATCCTCTGCATAGGATTTCTGTAGATGTCTTACAAAAACCTTTTTTTGTTTCAGACACTTCAAATAACAATGGATTCAATCTATAAAACATAACATTGCCATCAGGGCAACTGTTCTGGAACAGAAACGGAACATTATGAAATCCACAAAACAGGTTAAAAACATTTTTTTTTCTGTTCTCTATATATTTAAAGATATCCTATGTCTGGGAGACTATTTCCGGTTATGCATCCATCCAACTTTCACTGTTAGTCATCAAGCCCCATGCATCTGGCGCTCCAACTTGTGGACAGACGAGGAAGTGAATGTAATGCCCTTTCAAAGCCGGTTTTCACGTTAATACAGTTGCAAGTTTGAAAGTCCAGCAAATATATTTTTATAGTTACTATATCTAAAAATGTAACATTGCATTGAAATTTTTACGTTCCGAACCAGTTCAGGACCGATATTTTGGTAGCGGAACAGTTCCGAGAACGAAAACATTGAACACGCCTGCCTGAACCGTTTGGAACAGAACTTTTAAAAAATAATTTCGTTTTCAAGCCCTGATTGCCATGCACATTTGTTCTTGTTTTTTACAGAATTCTTTTTAACAAACATGTTTTTGTAGTGAATTTAGAAATATATTTTTCCACACATAAATTGTGGAAAAATAATTTGTAAATAACATGAATGAATAACGCTCACTTGGCAGATCCATGTGAATTTTATAAAAACCTCCCTAGTTGCAAATGTTTTGAAATTTTTTATATGATTAACATAATAGTTGAGCATACATTTATGACAGAATAATGAAAAATAAAAGAAGGCAGATAATTACAGATATTTTGTTTTTCATTTCACGTCAGCTTTTTAAGGCGTGGCCTCCTAAACCCATTCAGCAAATGTATATCAAAAAACCTGGATGAAAAAGATACATGTTTTTTAAACAATTTTTAAATTGCGTGTGTGAAAAGGCCTCTGTCACAGGTGGCGCTCTTGCGCCACTTGCTATTGCCTGGGATTTGTGGCTAGAGGGCGCTATGTCCTTAAGGCGCTGGGCGCTAGTCTCAGGTGGAGTCACGAGGAAGTAATGCTAATGCTAACGACTAGCACCTGTGACTCCTACTATTTAACCAGCAGGCTTCCTCTCGTTCGGCCTGCTGGCATTATCTTGGATACCAAGAGGCTGAGTAGCATTTTAACTTCCCTTTAGTTAAATAACTCCAGTATCTCTGGCGTACGGTGAGAGTTCCACAACACTCTCTTTGGGCTTAATGCCCAGTAGGCATTTTATCCAGTTCCACCAAGCACGCACCTTTAACATGCATCCACACATCCAAACTCCTATATTGCATGTTCATATTACAGGGTTAATCTGTAATATTTTGATGGTTCTCTCAATATTCATGTTCTTATCAATTATCTCCTTTTAATATTTCATATTTTCAGAAATGATGAATTAATATCAAATGTATATGTTTCAATGGGAGTGTAGTGTGCAGTGAAGTGCTGCCATTAACAAAGCATCGTCATCTCTAGATGGTAGATTCTTCACCATTGCTAGTGTACAAATCTAAAACAAAACATCTAAATCTAAAACTGGGTGTAAAATAGCTTAATGTAAAAAATGTTTCCTTAGTGGGGGTCTGCATTCTTGGAGTGCATTTCTAGTTAAAAGCTGTAATTTGAATATTGATTTTAAAAACTTGCTGAATTTGATTTATCACTCATGCTTTTTTTTGCATTAAATAATTGAAAGTATCTTTTACTCATTTTAGTCATTACATTTTAAATGAAGTAATTTTGTTCTTTTACTTGAGTGCATTTTTAGATGGGTAATTTTACTTTTACTCTGAGTACAATTTAAGCAAAGCAAAGATACTTTTACTCAATTACAATTTTTCAGTACTCTTTCCACTTCTGCTAGTGACAGAAGTTTCCCACTGTGATGTCATCGTGGTTCGCCCCCCAGGCGTGCGGCCGTCTGTGTGAATGAGTACCGTGAGCGATGCAGGGAGCGTCTGGTGGTCCTGGTGTGTGAGGAGGAGCAGTGGAGGATGTTGGAAGATGTGGCCGTCAGGAACATCCAGAACGGCCTGGTGTCGCTGGAACTGACTCGTCTCTACCACAGGTAATAATCACCTATACAGGTAATAATCACCTATACAGGTAATAATCACCTATACAGGTAATAATCACCTATACTGCCAAAGAACCAAAAGTAACAAAAAAAGAACCAAAACCCACTTCTTTCACAGTTTTTGCCGCAATAATCTTTTCCTAGTTAAATTCAGTATCAGGGCTCCGAACCGGTTCAAGGAACGAAAACGAAAACCGGAAACGAACGGAAATGTATGGAATTTTACAAGGAGCGAAAACGGAAACGAAAAAAGATGTATTCAAATGTTCCGGAACAGAAACGGAACATTATGAAATCCACAAAACCGGTTAAAAACGTTTTTTTCTGTTCTCTATATATTTGAACATTTCCTATGTCTGGGAGACTATTTCCGGTTGTGCATCCATCAAAATTTCACTGTCAGTCATCAAGCCACATGCATCTGGGGCTTCATCTTGTGGACAGACGAGGAAGTGAATGTAATGGCGTTTTAAACCCGGGTTTCACGTTAATACAGTTACACTGAAGTTTGAAAGTCCACCAAATATGTTTTGTATAAACTATATCTAAATTCAAACTTGCACAATATAAGGAACTTTAAGAACGAACGAAATTTTTGTGTTCCGAACCGGTTCAGGACCGATATTTTAGTGGCGGAACGGTTCCGAGAACGAAAACGCTGAACACCTGCCTGAACCGTTCGGAACGGAACGTTTCAAAAATAATTCCGTTTTCAAGCCCTGTTCAGTATGTGTGTTATTACACCGCCAAAATTTGGCGCTACAAAATCAAAAGTGGTAATTTTTAAAATTGCTTCTTTTTTTTTTCTCTTTTTTTTTTAAGTTATTTTCTCCGGCGTCAGCACCATTTTTCCATCTTTATTGGATAGGATTAGTTGGAAACTGGGTTGAAGAGATCGGGGGTAGACATTGCAGACAAGTCGACGAGCGTAGTCGAACTTCCGACACTGCGGACGCTGCGGTAGACGCAGCGCCACCAACATGAAAGGGGTTGCGTTAGGTGCGGTGTCCATAACCACTCGGCCAACGCGGAATCCTTAAATTGCTTCATCCTGTTTGGGTCTGCGGGGCTAAGCTATGCTAACAAAGTATTGTTGCGTGCCATTCATTCATTCATTTCATTCATTCATACCGCAGTATGAGTTTTCAGTAGTGTTTAAGTAGGAAATCACTCACAGGTATTATACCAGGCTAGCCTAACTGGTTTAATGGGAGTTTTAGAGCAAATATCAATGTTACCATTTATAAACGTGTCTGGAATAAAACAGAATAAGCTGAAACAACGATTATTTCAATAGTCGATTAGTTGCCGATTATTGAAACGATTAATCAACTAATTGGTTGCATATTCTTACTTTTTTTTTTTTAATCCCCCGAATATGCCAAATTGCCCACGTATCGCATGCGATTAGAACGATCATTGGGTCTGGTAAAACCAGGGTCGGAAAATCTTAAAAAGAAAAAAAGGTGTCAATCAAATCGTGTTCTCCAGTCACAGCGGATTGGATCCGTACCAGCGGCTTGCCTGATTTCCCCAGACCCAATGACTGGACGATGCGTTGGTTCTGGCTCACCTCGCTTGCAGAAAAGCCGGAAACGGAATGCGCTGGCGGCGCTGCTCGATGCACTCTCTAACCACTCAGCCACCGTGCGCCCACGGGTCTTATATTGTTTTTTTTTGTTAACAATTTTTTATTTCACACTCCACAAACCAATCACAGTTGCAAGGTCATTCACATTATAACCCCTAATCCCCCCCCCCAGTGTTTTTTCAGTGTTCTGTCAGTGTTCCTATTTCAGCTCTTCCGCTATAGCAGCTGCAGCTCCTTTCCATAAGTCCAGTGTATTTGCTGTCGCTCTGTTAATCCGTGCCATAGAGAGTTCCAACATGACAACATCCAGGAAGTATTCCAGCCATTTTCGTGGTGGCAGTTTGTGTGGTGGCAGCCAACGTTGTACAATCCGTTTTTTTGCCGCCGTTAATCCAGCGTCTTATATTGTTTAATGTTGAAGATGGAAAAAAAAAATCCAAAGCAGTAGTTATTTCTTCAACTAGGCAGAGATTGAGAATTTAAATTCTCCTCTTCTCTCCAGTCCTCCGTTAAAGGAGTTCTGTCAAAACAAATCAACATTAACGATTTTCAACAAGGCCGAGATCAAGACTGACTGAAAGTCTTGATCTCCTTTTTCTTCTTTCTTCTCTCTTCTTTCCAGTCCTCCGTTAAAGGAGTTCTGTAAACAACCCCAAATTACTGTCCTTAACTGCGAAATCAAGGTTGGGGGGTAGTTAGGTAAAGAGCTGCTATACTCCTTGAATCTAATTCTAAAAACGTAATCACTTTTGTGAAGCGCCTTGAGGCAGCTTCGGCTGCGATTTTGGCGCTATATAAAAATCTGTTGAGTTGAGATGAGTTGAGATGCAACAGGTGACATGAGACTTACAGAAGTCTGAACGCCCAGTTACGATCCCTACGGGTGCCGTCTTTGCTGTGCCTAGCTTGTTGGTGGTACGGTTC
>OMKY01172673.1:5965-34417 GCA_900302395.1 Bregmaceros cantori
GTGCCAACTCCAGTGTCCGAAATCTCGGCTGTTGAGTGCACTATAAGTGAGTGCACTATATAGGGGCTAGGGAGTAGGGGATAGGGAGTGATTTCGGACACAGGCCTATGTGTCAATTGCAATCGCGCTACTCGAGCACTTGCATTGGTAATGGGTTGCCACACATACTGCTAGCACTAAACGTAATATACTTTCTCCATGAAAAGAATATCCAACCAATTTGTCTAATCGTTTCAATAAATCGGCAACTGCTCGACTGATAAAATAATTGTTAGTTACAGGCCTACAATACAAGATTGCTATTTGTTCACAAGCCTCTTGCAAAATCAGTTCAGTCAGTTACTGAAGTCATAGTAGGTCAGTTACATGGAATTCGAAATGTTATAAAGTCTAATAGCTGCTAAAAGGAATGATTTCCTCACAATGCGGTAAACCTACAGTAAGATAAAACAACACTAAATATATTTCTATGGAGATTGTAGTTCTATAAATAAGCAGTATTACACGTCTCTGTCTCTCTAATACACAAAATAAGATTTGGAAAACATGGCAGCAGGGCTTGAAAACGAAATTATTTTTAAAACGTTCCGTTCTTTAGTTCTCTGAACTGTTCCGCCACCAAAATATCGGTCCTGAAACCGGTTCGGAACGCAACAATTTTGTTCGTTCTTAATGTTCCTTTTAGTGTGAAAAGTTACGTTTAGATATAGTTTCAAACTTCAGTGCAACTTCACTTCCTCATCTGTCCACAAGATGGAGCCCCAGATGTATGGGCCTTGATGACTGACAGTGAAAGTGGAGGGAAATAGTCTCCCAGAGATAGAATTTTGTAAAATTCTGTTCCGGAACAGTTAAAGAAATATTTTTTTGTTTCCGTTTCCGCTCTTCGTAAAATTACGTAAAATTATGTTCATTTTTGGTTTTCGCTTTCGTTTCTTGAACCGGTTCGGAGCCCTGCATGGCAGTCAAGCGCTCACAATCTCAGTCCAAGTCTCAGATGCTCAATCGTTGAAGTTTTTTTTCACCGGAAAGCGTTACTATCTGTTATCTTGCCCCGCCCAGCTACTCTTTTGTCCCGACTTCTTTGGGACCCGTCTCACCTGGCCAGCAAGTGAATCATTAGACATGCTGGCACACCTGCGGGTGAGCAATTAAAGGCATACTTCACTTTGAAACGGTTATTTTAGCTGTCTAAAAATATCCCGACTCTCAATCTTAGGGGTGTGAATTACCTTGAATTAAATACCTTCTGATAACAGAAGGGGGGAAAAAAGGTTATTGTCATTTTGTTTTTACTTTATTTCAAGTATTAAATCTGTCTCTGCGTTGTCTTTGTTTTCGAATGCTTCAGTCACCTGCCAAACTCCGCACCAATTTCCCAGTTTTGTAGTGTCCACATCACACAGGAAAGAGTAAAAAAATGAATGAGCAAAAGTCACCCAATTGAAAATAGTGAATAATTTGTATTGAAATAAATGATAAAACGCTAAATGTATGAGAGTGAATGGAGGTTGTGCATGTGAATGGACAGTGCGTGTGCCTCCGTGGGCGAGTGCGCGTTAGCTTTTGAACCATAAACCGGTTTTCCGACATCATTCTGCATCCGTATGGCCGGAAGCAAAGCCCAAAGAGACTAGTTACTCTATGTGTGAACCACACCCCATCACTCACTGCTACTTTACATTGTGTGCCGGTGCGGTGGAATGACATCAGCGGCTTCCACACTAATTGCACGTGGTCACACGGACATGAATGGGGCTTACCGGGGAGTCAGGCTTGACGTGAGAGATGGCTAGGGGCATCTTTTGGTCCACACCACCCTGAGAAAGAGACAATCACAAAACTTAGGGGGTTAATAATCACTGCAATTGTGTGCGCCGCAGTAGCTCAGTCTGTTAAAAGTGAGTACGCTGCGAAGCGCACAAATGCCATATGTGTGGGCACGCAGAATCGTGGGTTCACTTTCCCTCCCCAACATCTTTGTCTTCTCCCCCTTCTTCACCCTTTTTACAGCCAATCCTAAATAAAGCTCCAAATGGGCCACAAAAAATACATTTGTTCCAAAAATACAAACGTTCCGATTTCAGAGAAAAAAAATGAACAGATTAAATCGATTAATCGTCAGAAAAAATGGCCGGTTAATCGATTATCAAAATAATCGTTAGTTGCAGCTCTAGACAGGATAGAATATAAGAAGTGTCCAAAAGGATGGGTTCGATACTCACTTTGACATTGAAGCCAAATTTTCCTTCATGATCAGGAGCGATACGTATGAGAAGAAGATCTCCGTCTCCCAGGGGTGGCTGGAGAAACAAAAACAAAAAAAATAGTCAAATGAGCAGAGGTACACAATCTCAGAGCTCACATCAAGCGGCACACACACAAGGGTACATTCCCACAGACACACACAAGTAGGCACACAGAAACACACAGACACAGAGGCAAGCACACCCCCCCGCCCCCACACACACACAGACACGCAAACATAGACAGGCACAAAAAGTGGCACACAGTGTGCGAGACAAACGCACACAGACAAGCAGAAGACTCACAGACATACAAAGGCACACCTATGAGAGTCAACTCTTTGACCTTGAGATCCTGTGCTCTCTTGCTCACCAGACCCTAAAGCCAAAACTTAGACCATCTGCCATACACATGCACGGATGCGAGCGGTTGCCCCCCACACACACGCACACTGCCAACCTTGTCCCATTTGTGGGGAGACGTTTCGCCATTGTCTTCGTCTCCTGTGCTGACGTCAAAAACATTGCACGAGCCGTCCTCCTGCCCGGTGCTGTTGCTGGCGAGAGGAAGCGTTTCAAAGAACTAAGTCAAACGGAGGAAGTTTGCACGGAACAACAAGTAAAGTACAACAACAGAATAAACAAGTGAAAGTTAAAACCGCAAAGGTACTGGCTTTGGTATACTTTGCAACATTTACCATAACAAAAGTTGAAAAGAATGTTTTACTACTTCAAAGTGGTGTTACATGGTCAATGTTGTTCATGTATTATCATTGTGGGGTATTATCCGCTTGTTGCATTACGTTCATCTGATTAGGACGAAATTTGAAACATCGGATACCAGAAAGCGGAAGATGATGTCCTTTCTTGAAAGATGAAAATCGTGTTTTATTATGAAAGGGAAACTTCTAGGAACACTTCGGCTCATTTATCTCCTCATCCGTTTGTGTCTGCATCATTTGGAGACAGAACCAAGGACAACTTGCATTTGTTCACTTCCTCAACTCCTTAGATTAGACTGACCGTTTCGGAGAGTCCTCTGTCTCACTTCCCCTGCTGCTGCCCACGGAGGCCCGGTACGTGTAAAAGACGTCCTCGCTCTCCGACATGTCCCTCAGGTCGTTGGAGAGGTCAGCCGACGAGGGACGAGGCTTATGAATCCCATGTCGAACACGAGGACTCCGCCTGGCATGAGGAGATGTTTTATGTTTACAATAAATGAAAGTATCCTGCTGGTTCCTGGACTCAGTTACACACAATTCTTGGAGTTCAACAGGGAATAGAGTTAGGCTGGAAGTGGGGAAGATGGGATTATGATCATGACATTTGCTCCACAAAAATGTATCTTGCTTTGAGTGCTTTGGGTTTGAGTATTCATGAATATACTTTTTAATAGAACCAATATCGCTAATCCACTCAGAACTTATCATTGGGGTTTTACCCCAATGGTATGTTATGAAACAAAATCAACAAATCTTAAAAAAAAATGAAACGAATTAATAGTAAGAATGAATAATTAAAACTTTACAAAAAGGTCAGATTAGAAGATTACAAGTAATAGCGGAATAGCTCACTTTCTGAGCCATTTTCACAAGGCCATAGCACCGCCAAACACATTGAAGAAGCGTTAGGAAGGTTACTTTTAAAAAGTAATCCTTTAAAGTTACAAGTTACTCAAGATAAATAGTAATGTGTGATGCAATCCCATTACCACACTTTAAAAATGTAATGATTGCTTTCCATTACTTTTAGATTACTTGTATATAAAATTTAAAAACGTTTTTCATTTTTCATTTCGGGTCAATTTAGGAACTCTAAAAATAGGTAATGTTAATGTGTCTGAAATTAGATGTCTCTTGTAAAAAGGGGTTCTGCTGCATGCAGAAATGCGATTCCAAATTAATAACCAGCTAGGTTATTGTATTTATGTAATGTTATTGTAATCCAGATTACATACTTTAAAAATGTAGTGGATAGGAACTACAGTTCCTAATTTTTGTAATCTAATTACTCTGAATACATGCAGTCTGTTACTTCACAACCCTTTATATTAAAAAACGCCAGCCGTGTCCCATTTTGAACAGAGCCACATGAAAACCCTGCTCAATAAAACCAGTAACTGGAAACTGTAATAACCTAAGGCATTCTACCATCAGGGAACAGTTAATTCTCTAGAGGGAGTGGTGCACCCAGCCAGCAGCTGAGGCAGCAGGTACGGTTGTAATTATATTCTCATTTTTCTTTTGAAACATATCCATAATTCTTCTGTTATGAAACTCAAGATGAGTCTTCTCTTGCCTCTCGTCAATGGTGAGGGTGCACCGTTCACGTTATTTTGCACCCGATCCGATCCCAATCCTAAGGATCGGCCATGTCCCGGCCGAGTCCTGATACCGCGTCCCGATCCCCAATACTGAATCCCGATGCAGAGTTCTGATCGTGCAAAAATTGGTAGTACCCAAACTATTTGCCACAATTGTCAATTTCAAAAGTCATTTGGCATGCTCCCCAACTCATTTACCGTTCCTGATTGGCCAGATCGGGACAAAATCACAAGTCCCGATCCTTACAAAAAAAGTCTGATCGGCCCCCGATCACCGAATTGAGGATCAGATCGGTGCACCTCTACTGAAAACAGCTAGTCATGGACGAGTAGCGAGCAATAGTTTATAAAGTATTTTTGGAGTAATCGCCATTGATGGAGTAATGGTTTCAGATATAGAAATTATAACATCCATTAGGTACCAGTTGGGTGTGTTTGGGGGCGAGCGAGAGGGCAAGCTCTTCGTCTCCAGCTGATCCACAGAGAGCGAGCGCTGGCGAGCGGGGTTCCACACCATGCCGCCCACTACCCGCTGGCACACCGGGCCCTGTCTGCGCACACTCACAAGCAAGCAGACGCACCCAGGTGCGCGCACAGACACACAAAGCACAGCAGCAGCAGTAGCATGAGGCACTGGGGTGTGTTCCAATTTGTGTGCTTCAGCATACTTCAGCAAGCGCCGTTGTTCATTCCTTTATTGAGAGATAGTGATAGGATTCAATCGGAAACTGGGAGGAAGAGTCGGGGGGAGACATTGCAGAAAAGCCGGAGAGGGGATTAGAACCTGCGGCACTGCTCGACCTATGGTCTGTGAGCGGCGCACTATAACCACTCTGCCACCGTGCCCTCGTACGTACTTCAGCACTTTTAATAACTCGTTTGGGGATACTGCGCTGTTATATGTCAAAAGTAGCCAAATGAACAACGCCACAAGTAGATAGTGACAGGATTAAATGAGAAACTGGGATAAAGAGTCGGGGGGAGACATTGCAGAAAAGCCGGACAAGGGATTTGAACCTGCGACACTGCTCAACCTATTGTCTGGGGGACGTGCTCTGTACCCACGCGCCCCCCACAATTAGTCACTTCTAATACTCAAAAGGGGGTGATATTTTGACAGGCAGCGCAATGACGTGAAAATGTGCGACCATGCATCATTTCCAATTAGTTCAACAGCACTTACTCGTTGAAAATTAGTGCACAATTCATGTGCAGGAAGTGGAGTGTACTTCGGAAGTAAACAAATTGGAACACACCGACTGAAAATGATCTCTAGGATGTTGTGGAAGCGGTGTGGGCTACGGGTCCCATTGCCATTTCAACCAATACTGTAACCCGATGGTACAGGAAATGACAAAGATTTTTAACTCAATGACAGTGGAGAATTAATTTGTGCATATTGCACCAAATTGGCGAGATACACATTCATGTGTAATAAAATATATCATGGCCTGAAACGTATGCTCGGCAGGATGCAGAATGACCTTGTATAAAATCGAAGTTCTGCCAGGTTTTTGGTCATGTTGGTTTGTCCCCTGGATGACTGAAAAAGTTGAGCACGGATCTCTGGACATTCTGTGCATTTCTGTAGCCTATAAGTAACATAGTCATAATTCATTATTATTAACGGGTGAACGATCCCTGTTCTCCATAGTGACGTCACGCCGTGTGGCCGCGACTCCCGTGCCATAATTGTACTAAATCACCAACACCTACAGATAGATGGATGGAAAGTTCCTTGCCTGGTTAGTGCACGGGGTGGTCAATGAGACGTTTCCATGCAAAGATCCGAGTGATTGGTTAGGTCGAACAGCGTTGGCTTCCTAGCTATTACAAACATCTAGCGATGTGCGATGCGTGGACAATGCGTTGCCTCTGGCTCACCAGGCTACTACTCTACGAGCACTTGCATTGATAATGGCTTGTCACACATACTGCTAGTACTAAAAGTACTTTTTTTCTACCACTACGGCGCAGGTTTGCAATCTCTGAGTGCTTCTAGTTTCAATCATATTCATCTTTGCTTTTGAAATTGAAAAACATTTACAAATTCTTCTGTGCTGGCTCTGTGGCATTGTCGATTAGGTTGTTGCATCCAGCACATGCAGACTTGTGCGGTTCACAGCACCGGCAGCATCGTGGCTCTAGCGCTAAAATAACTAACAAGAAACAAAAACATTTAAGCCACTTTTCCACTACAAAAAACTCAAGGCACAGTTCGGCACATCTCAGTTAAGTTTAGTTCAGTTACATGGGAACGCGTTTCCACTGTTCTTAACGCGGCCATGAGGCGGTGGTGCCTAGTTGTTAAAAACTCAATTTTGATACGCCAGTGGTCACCCCCCCCACCCCTGCGCGTGTGACACCCCTGCCGATTGATACAACACTGCTGAGTGCTGTGGCCGCTGTAAAGGTGTAGGGGGGATAAAGGTGCCGGCCCCCTACACCCCTGGTACCTGCCTTTGTTCTATCATGCGACGGCCACGTTGTGTCACACCCTCGGAGAGTGACCAATCGGCGACCAGAAAACGTGGCCATGGATGGCCAGATTCTGGACCCACAACTAAGTGGGTCCTGAAACTTGACCGTTTTGCGCTCGTGGAGAAGCGATTTTTCAGGTGGATGTGCATGTGAACTGTGCCGTGCTGGCGTTAAGTAAGCCAGTAGAACAGGGGCTTTAGTTTCTCGTGATGGTTGATAACTGGTTGCTACCTTGTTGTTGGTTTGGAAGCCCAGGTGCTGGCTGAAGAAGACTCACCTCTCCTGCTTGCTGTTGGCCATGAGGCCCAGGTGCTGGGTGATGAGGCGGCCATATGAGTGCATGGAACCGGTGCTGCTCGAGCTGCTGAGGTTGTGCTGCTTAGCCGGCCGGCCGAAGCGGCTGGCACTGAAAAACGAATGGTGGTCCACGCTGGACCTCCACAGGTTCTTACACGCCTTAGGGCACGCCAGCGTCAGACACACCTCACAGTTCTGGGTCTCGCCCTGAGGCGAAGAGAGAGACAAAGAGAGGGATCAAGACCGGGAAACAGAAAGAAGGAGAGTGAGAGAGAAAGAGGGATCAGAGAGAGGGTAAGAGAGAGGTGGTGAGAGAGAGCGAAAAGGGGAGAACTTGCATGTTTTCTTTTGAGGTGGATGAGGAAGCGTTTCCTTTTGAAGGAGATCTTGATAATGTTGCCCCTGCAGAGGAGACCACAGGACAGACAGGTGAGACACCAGGTGAGTACGCCGACTTCACCAGATCAAACATTCACCTGTAGGCTTGCGCTGCATGTAGGTATGGTGTTGCTCCAGGGGACTAAGATGGGTAGACTGATCTTAGGCAAACATACCTGACGTGCATGCTAGTGCACACTCACCAGTATATTTATTGTCAAGCGGGGATAAACATAGAAGCAACTAGTCACTCCCAATTTTTACCTTTTTACCACTACCAATTTTTATACTTCATTATTATTAACAGGTGAACGATTCCCGTTCTCAGTAGTGAAGTCACCCACGAGACTGCGACTCCCTGCACCAAGCAACATAATTGTACTTAATCACCAGCACCTACAGATAGATGGATGGAATGAGACATTTCCATGTTAAAATCTGAGTGATGGTTAGGTCCAACAGCATCAGCTTCCTAACTATTACAAATGGCTAGTGATGTGCGATGCCTGGACGATGCGTTGGTTCTGGCTCGCCAGGTTACTACTCTACGAGCACTTGCATTGATAATTGCTTGCCACGCATACTGCTAGCACTGAAAGTACTATTTTTTTGTACCACTATGGAGCAGGTTTGCAATCTCTGAGTGCTTCTGGTTTACTATGTAAAACTGGTATGCGAGTTGTTACATGGCCAAAGGTTGCTTGCACAAAATGAAATGCGGCGAGTTTTAGTTTCTTCTTTCTTCGCTGCCTATGAACTAAGTTAAGAAAGAGTGCACTCACGCAAAATAGGTATGTATCGACTTGGCATCAACATCAAGGAAGAACATATTGAACAGTATGAATCTTCATTGGCGTTTTCCTTTGAGTGAACCATTCCTTATAAAGGACATGCATCAACGGCAAATCCTGCATGCCACTGTGGCGTAACCAATGAGCATAAATGCCAAGTCTTGGCTCAAAGCTGATCAGGCATGCAATCATACCTAACTCTGCATTTTTTCCTTAAAATAGTACTTCTTTTTAAAGGTTTGAATTACTTGTACGTGTGTCTGTTACATCAAGCCTGCCTACAATGAACTACAGATGAAAACCAGCCCCCGAGCTATAATCTGGTGCATTTACATATACACGTGTTCATTAATGTGCACTGTCCTGATCAAATAAAGAAATTAAATGAACAAAAAAATCCTTTATGACTGCACAAC
Organism: Bregmaceros cantori; assembly: GCA_900302395.1. NCBI lineage: Eukaryota > Metazoa > Chordata > Actinopteri > Gadiformes > Bregmacerotidae > Bregmaceros > Bregmaceros cantori. The sequence continues at coordinate 14,898 of OMKY01172673.1, forward strand.
CAATCAGAGAGTGGTTCTCACCAGGGAAAAAAGCTTGTGCAGACCATGTTGCAGAACATGGCGATGCCACTGGAGGCCAGACCCACCAGCAGGGGGACGTTGTGGCAGTCCTGGGAAAGTGAAAAAAAGATGTCAGTAACCGTCTGGTGTTTAATACTCATTTGAATCAAACAAAATAGATTTTTACATTTACATTTGCATTACAATGGAATGCACCCATCCCACTGGGCCATTAGAATGTATGATCTCAAGACTGAGTAATTGTATCCCGTCTGGGTGTTAATGCCATAACTTTTGAAAGGATGGTTGAAGCTGTCCCGGATTTGGTGCGTTAATGCTCTAGGGTATTCCGTAACTTCTGACTCAGTGCATGGATTTGCCCCATTTTTTTTTAATCGCCATTTCCGGCGATACACCTTTAGAAGTTGAGACCACTACCTCTAGTTTGGAGATGTATTTGTCCGTATTACATCAATATTTACGCAAAAAGTAGAATTTAAACACTGTGTGTACTGTGTGACAAATTCAGACATTCAGACGGAAGTGCGTTTTATTAAGGAGGAACAAGGTGGAAGCATTCACTTTCTCGCGTGTGAACTCGTCTAGCAGGAGAGAAAGGGAAAGAGTGGGAGAGGCAGGGAGATGTAGAGAATGAAATGATGTAACTGAGCAGTCAGTAAGTCAGGATGGTTCCCCTGGCCCCAGCATTGCATCACTAATATGATGGTCAGTATGAGATGGTCATTATTAATACAACAAAGGCCCACATTGTTGGAGTTGTGCTGATCTGCAGCATAAGCTCTGATCCTCTTAAAACGCTTTTCCAATAACTTAATCTCGTGAAGGCCTTTAAGCTGCCCATAGTGGTAGCAGCTAGGTATGGTAGGAGAAACAGACATAGGCAGAGAGTGAAAGGCAGAGACAGCAAAGGGGAGGGGCCATAGACTGTATATAAAGTAGACGCAGCGTGCATGACATCATCCCATTGCTTTCAAAGTCGGGTTGAAGCCGCCGACAGCGCGCTGCCATTGTTGAAAGTACCTGTATATCCGGAGACAAGGCGAAATAGAGAGAGCTATACAGTATATGAGAGAGAGAGACACCCCACACGCAACTTCTTCCGGTGGAACTGTCCGCTAGGGGCGCTAACGACAGAGTCAGAATGAATGGGATCCTATGGGAGCTGAAATTAAAAATATTAACACCAAATCTGACGCGTTTGTGAAATTATGACCCCCATCACACAATTAAGCGGTAATTATACATTACCGCTTAATACCGGCAATATACATTAAAAAATTCAATTAGAAACAATCTTTAAATAGGTTAAAACAGGCTGCTAAGATTGGAATATTTGCATTGGAATTCCCATAGGCCTCGGATTTAGGAGACTAGGCTCCCCCCATACCAATCCGGAAGTAGGCACGGACATCAAAACGAACGCGGTGTCCATTTTTATATACAGTCTATGGGAGGGGCAGACAGAGAGAGAGAGAGAGAGAGAGAGAGAGAGAGAGAGAGCATATAAGAGTCAAGAGAGTGAACAGGAGAGCGACGGAAATGAAGAGATGTGGTGGAGAGAGAGGGAAGGGGAGGGAGAGCAAAACATCGGTAGAGAGAGATGAGAGAGCCAATGAGGCGTAGCAACAGTGCAGCAGGTGTCGAGAAAGAGACAGAGAAAAAAAGCAACCAAAAACTGAAACAAAAATGAACACTCCTGACAAAATAAATCCAGAACATACTTGCAGAGATTGTACATGCACATTTCTCCGTGCATGCACGAAGTAGACAATCCAAATGATGGAAGGATAAAATTTACGAATTTGCAAGAATTTACGATTTGGTCAGAACTCGACCAACTAACCGAACAACACTCGATCAACGCCTCTGGAAAAGCATAACCAATGTTGGTACTCTACCAAGCAGAGATAGAGAAATATAATATAACATGACTACTGTCACTTCAAGTCACCATTTCCAACTATACTTGAATGCCCTGGAGAAAGTTACGTGTGTGAGAGTTTATGTGTGAGTGTTTATGTGTGTGTGTGTGTGTGTTGAAGTGTGCACTACCATGGCAGCATGGAGTTCAACCCCGTAAAGCTCTAGGGTCCGTGCTGAGTTGAGGAAACACAATTCAGCTTCACTCTGTTTTAAACCCCTGGAGAAACACACAAAGACTTGATATAGCAACTCACGCACACACAAGTATACGGCCTTGGGGAAAGTGGTATTTAAAATGATTTGCTGTATTGACAAAAAAGCACATGGAAATGCATCCTGGAATTGTGTTTTTAAATTAGTTTAGAAAACCTACTAATAATCAAGGGTTGGGAAGTAGCACACTTCATATAAAAGTACTAGAGTTTTTGGAGTATTTTCCGTAGTCCGATAACTGTGATAACTGTAGACCCTTACAACTACATTTTAAAATGTGTAAACTAGACTACAGCTCCATTTACCAGGAAAGAGATTATATGATTACAATAATCAATTATTAGAATAGAAACTAAAAGTAATCAATTAAATAATTTTTAAAATGTGGTACAGTAAGTAACATTCCCAACCCTGCTTATAGTACCTTGGAGTATCTTATTATATTGGACATGCAGAATCCGAAGTTGCATACTATCGCTTTAAACTAAAAATAAAATTAGCTTCAAGCTAATGAAAAACCAGGGGACAGGAAATGCTGCCAGGTAGATATCGATTGCAGATACAGTCTCTGCAGCCGAGAATTTAGTCCCCACCGGAAAAGACAGAGCTAGCCTCCAAATGAACACACGCGCACACGCCCACACATCCTGCACTTGGCCACCACAGTATGGAACCACAAATTGATTCCCCTTTTTTAACGGCCGTTGCGTAGTGGAGAGAGACAGCGGAATCGCCTTGTACGATGTCTGATACTGATTGACGTTCCTCCTTCCAGCGCAATCAGCCTCTGACGTACTTGTGCTGCGGATAGAGGTCTTCCACTTTTGACAGGAAGTCATCGTCCTGTTCGGGGAGGAAGTGACACTTGGAGAGGTAACCAGGAAGACGGTTCGGAGTGTGGTCCCCGAGCTCTGCTACAGAGAGAGAGAGAGAGAACAGAGAGAGTGGGACCACAAGCGTGGGGCAAGAGAGAGAAAAAGAGACACAGATACAGAGGGGAGGAGAGAGACAGAGAAACAAAATTAGAGGGAGAGAGGGAGAGAGGTAGAAGGACAAAGAGTGGCATCGCATCACACGGCAACTTTGTTTTTTTGGAGAATGGGAAAGAAAAATTAAGGATCGACAACTCCAGGGAAGAAAGGAGAGAGACAAAATAAGACAAAAAGAGCAGGTGCGAAGGGGAGAGAGAGAGGCAGACAGACGGAGAAATCGCTTGAGCTACTCACTGCGATGAGTCACACTCTGTTATTGACAGCAATGTCAGCAATATTTAAAGTAATGCGTTTCTGCAATTTGGTCAACGGCGGATTCTAAACCTAAACCTGATCCAGAAAAATACTAATTTGGTTGAAGTTACTCTCTGTTACCAAGGGGTTTAATCGCTCCTCAGTGTAGGGGCTGGCTGCACAGATATGCTGGAGACGGTGTGCGTGTAGACTTTAGAGTAATTTAGTTTAATTTTCAACGCTGGTACAATCTCTTATTTCCCCCCTGCATGCCCAAGCAAGGCCTGGAGAGAGTGTGTGTATGTGAGCGAGTGAGACTGTGCGCGTATGTGAGCGGATTGGCTTGTGGCTCCCATGCCATGGTAGAGATTAGGTTAATTTAGTTCCACTTTAGACGTTTGTTCGATCTCTTAGTTCCCGTGCTGGAGGTAATGTGTGTGTGTGTGTGTATGTGTGAGTGGGTCAAACCCCACCTTCTCCGCGCCACCGTCCCGCATGGCGCAGTGGCTAGCATTGCTGTCTCACAGCTAGAAGGTCCTGAGTTCGAATCCCAACCCGGACAGGTCCTTTCTGTGTGGAGTTTACATGTTCTCCACTTTTCTGCGTGGGTTTTCTCCTGTTCTAGTTAACCTGCTCTAGTCAGTGCCCCTGGCCGAGACATTGGCTCACGCCGTGGCAGCCTCAGTGTGAAGTGGGGGCGAGAGAGCGGGGAAGCAGACCTGCAGCATACTTATGCTGGAGATGGGAATCGATCTCATGACAGGTGCATGCGCTGTGAGACTAAGCCACAGGCATAATTGGCTGAAGAGGTCTAGCCGACTGCACCACAGAACCAGCCCCAGGATTACTATATTTAATAACAAATCCATCATTGTTGGAAGCATCATCCAAACAACTTTACTCGTAGATTGTTTTCTGTAAAATAAATTCATTGAAAAAGAGACACCGAGAGGAGGAGTGGTGAGGCAGGAGAGAATAGAGAGAAAAACACATAAAGAGAAAAGACAGTTAAAGGGGGAGATATTGATTGGACGGGCAGTGCAGACCATTGAAACCATTGAAGCTCTTGTGACTACCACACATCACCATGGTTTTAAAGTCTGCTTTCCAGTCCAAACATGAACTTCATTGTTTTTCACGGGCACAGAGTGAGGAGAACAGATGGGATGGAGAGTGAAAAGCGAGAAGAGAGAAGGAGAGAAGAAGAAAGAAACAAAAAAAGAAGCTCGAGTGGAAAGAGATGGAGCAAAAGAGAGATGCATTGTTTTACTGCCACTAAAAATGTAATATAAATATACACTATACAGTGTACATTGCTATGCAAATACTTGATAAAGGTACTCTTTTACGACATATTTTGTGTACATCATAAGATATGACGTCCGCTTTGGCAATTTAAGATCATTATCATGACAATAAAACTAATATAGACTTTGGAAGACAGTGAGTCAGAGAGAGAGAAAGACAGAGAGAGACACACAGAGAAAGAGAGTGACTTACACTGAAGTGCATAAGAAGCCAGCACCACCGCAGCGCTGAGTGGACACTTCAACCTGAAAATCAGCACAGTGATTACACGCCGTAACCACGGCAACACATCGCAACACATCTGCAACTATGCTGCTAATGGAAATAGTCTCAGATACAATGGAGGACAAGATTAATGTGTGTGTGCGTGCGTGGGTGCGTGCATGTGTCTCCATATTTATGGGTGTCTGTCTGTGTGTGTGTGTGTGTGTGTGCGCAAGTGTTTCAAATAAACTGACCTTCCCTCTCTAATATCACTGCTGATCTGTAGGAAGTAGAGATGCCTGCATTGTGTGAAAGAGAGAAATAGAGTGAGACAAAAAAAATATGGCAAATGTTTTCCGTTAAATGCATTGAATCAATGCGATTCGGAGCTAAATTAGATGCTTCAGTACATACACTCTTCAGTACATACACAACCAGATGACGGACTATGCCCCACACGAATGTCGGTAGTATTAGAGGTGCACCGATCCGATCCTCAGATCGGTGATCAGGGGCCGATCAGACTTTTTCCTAAGGATCGGGACTCGTGATTTTGTCCAGATCAGGATCGGTAAATGAGTCGGGGAGCCAAATGACTGTTTATTTACTTTGACTATTATTGAAATTGACAATTGTGCCAAATAGTTTGGGTACTACCAACTTTTGCAGGATCAGAACTCTTCATCAGGACTCGATATCGGGTATGTATAAAAAAAACACAGGAGAGTCGGCTCTCCCATGCTCATAACAAAATGGTATAATTAATAATTGTTGAGATTTTAAAGCAAAAAGAAAACATGCATTGATTAAGCATATTGTTATAATGGGCAATTCATTGATTATCAGATAATCAATGAATAATAATAATAGTGGCAACCCTAATCATAACGTCGATGAACTCGGGGGTGGGGGGTGGGCATAGTGAAAAAAAACGGTGCAACACAATTCTAAAAGGCAAAAAAGTCATTATAAAAGACAAGGAACAATACAGTGGTTTACAAAAACGCTTTTGAAAAAAGAAAGGCTTTGAGTCCACTCCTGAAGCTGTCCACTGACTGCAGAGCTCTCAGGTGAGCCGGCAGGGCATTCCAAAGATCGGGCCCATGGTGCGGAGGATTACGTTATATTCTGTTCTGCACAGGAGAGCTGGAGGCCGCACTAGACTCGTTTCAGAGGGATTTGGCTGACCTGCTGATTATTTGAATAACGGCCATCATATATTTTGCCATTGAACTTGAGAGCTATTTTGGAGAAATATGATCACTTTCCATTCCGATCACTAAAGAACTTAAAGATGTTCACAAGTTCACAGCACACGCATCGTCGTGACTTTGCTTCCCCTCAATGGCATTTCTGCAGGTCTGCTTTCCCCATCTCTCTCACCCCCCTTTCCAGCTAACCTCGTCAATGAAATGGAAAAATGAATAAGCACATTAACTTTAGTTCGCTTCAATCAATGATCATTTTCAGCAATACAAGGAGAGGTTAAGGAGAAGGTCCCACAGAGTGTGCAACAATCGAATCCACGTACCTGGTCTGTTCATGCTGCAGCGAGTTGGGGTCTGAGATGAAGAACCGTACTCTGAAGTTTAGGTAGAAGGGCGAAACGAGACCTGGAAAATGGTACAAATTTAGAGAAAACACCAAACAAGACTAAATTGATTTTATTTTGGGCACAAGCGCCTTTTTTATTTATTTATTTTTTTTTATGTTTTTCCAGCCCATTCAGGCTGTTTTTTCTAAGCTTTATTTATTAGGGTCAGTGAAAACAGGTGAAGATGGGGGGGGTAGACATGCGGGAAATACGTCAGTGGCGGGACCCGAACCACCGACCCACCGCGCCACCAAGGCATATGCGCGCCCTCCAGCACTCTGCCCAACCAACCGAGCTTCTGGGCAGCACACGTTAGCCACATTTAGGAAAATCTATAGCACCACGTCACCTCCTGTTGTCCCAAAATAAAAGTTTCTGTTGGCATTACACGCACTTTTTCAATTTGAAATCCAACCTTTGTGCCGCCAAATAATCACAGCGGAGCATATTTTCACTACGTCACAGCATGTGCAGCGTTTTCAGGAATTTCTTTGAAAATGTACACTTCTGCGCCAGAGGCGTAGCCAAGGGTTAGCTTGCGGGTGCTTGAGCAACCCCAAGATTTTTTTAAAGCTACCCCAAAGCAACCCCTCGGATCAGACTATTAATCATGCAATTGTTGTGTTAAATAAATGAATATGGGGGTCCGCGTTGGCCGAGTGGTTATGGACACCGCTCCTAACGCGACCCCATTCATGTTAGTGGCGCTGCTTCTACCGCAGCGTCCGCAGTGTCGCGAGCTGGACGCTGGTCAACTAACGCAATGTCTACCCCCGATCTCTTCAACCCAGTTTCCGACTAATCCTATCCAATAAAGATGGAAAAACGGCGCTGATGCCGGAAAAAATAACAAAAAAAAAGGAAAAATAAATATAAATTAAAGTGGAAAATCTTTAAAAAAAAAAATTGTGCACTGTGTCAGGTCATGTGATTAGCGTCGACTTGAGCCGAAGCAGTCCCTCGGCTCAGTGTTGACATTCTACATAGAATGGACAGACCGCAGGCGAGGACAGTGAGAGATGGTGACAGTCAGCCATACGGGGATAGGTGAAGATGTTGGCTCTGGACAGCGTGGCCTTGTGACATAATACATTGCGATTGGCGATCGAGCAACCCGGCGCTTCTCCCAAACACCTTTGCGCTCAAAAATGTTCAATTTACTGTCTCCCTCTCTCTCTTATTTGGATTACAATTACATAAATATCCATATATATGCTTTAATCAATTTTGTAGTTAAATGTCCAGCAAGCTCTTAAAAATTTTAAGCAACACCTAAGCAACTGCACTCAAAATATTCTAGCTCCTCCACTGTGCTGCGTTGCTGACATGGATGATTTAGACTGCTGGAAGGCCGTACTTTACAAAGTTTCACCCCCTTGTCTCCCTTATACATTGTCGTTCATCCAGTGAATCGTTCGTCATCGAACGTCCCACAGGGTGGACGCGACAGCATGTCACAACACGCGGTGAGTTTTTCGCGATGGGTCCTAAAAATGCATTTTTTTAATTAGCGAGAGCGAAAATCTGTGGCGTGTTACGGCGTCCTCTGTGAATGCACAGTCAGGAAAGGCACAGTGCAGCACATGTAAAAAAAAAGACATCTTAAAAAAAATGAACACAGCTGGAGAGTAGAGATCGTCTTCATCTTGTAGACAGTTTAGAGATGTGGTTTAAATATGTACAGAATAAACCTTCAAATAATACTGTCAATATATTGGAGTGGTGTGATTGGCAACGGAATGCTTGCTGTGTGTCCTTTACTCTAGTAACTAGGAGGACACGAAGGACACTAAGGACACCGACATGTAGACTGTGAGAGTCACTAGCCTGTTCATGAGGAGTTTAGTTTGGTCCTTTAGATGGGAGGGGAGCCCCCTGAGCTGCCTTGGTTTGTAAACACAGCAAACGTCTGCTAAAATCTAGGTATAACATGGCAAGGATTGACATCACATTTGTTTGGTCTTCGTTTCCTTCCTTCTTCTGAAACATGGCTTATCGTTCCTGTGTCGAGCGCGGTGCCACAGCAGTTTCTGCCTCCTCAAGAGCTTGCAGCAGCGCGGCACCGGCCGGAACAGCGGCCAGGCCTGGCTCGGACAGGTGCTCCACCTGCAGGTACGTCCCCGGTGAGTGCAGTGGGATGCCGTGGAGGTGCGAGAACAGCAGAGGCAGGTCGGCGGGCAGACGGTAGCGACGGGCCAGCGCCAGTTCCAACGGCACATCTGAGTCCTCGTTGTACGGAAACACGGCAGTCAAGAACTTGGACAGGTCCCGGCCGAGGGCCTTTGCCTGGCCCAGTTGTTCTGCGACGAGAGCCACGGCCGCCGCAGAACTCAGACCCAGTTCCTCGTCCTCTTCCGTGTCCTTCTCGCTGCTGTGGTCGGAGGGCTGACGTTTTCCGAGACCACGCGAACAGAGGACCAAGACAAAGTGACACTCCTGCAGCTGCCGACACAACCAGCCCATGGAGCCCTCCTCGGCAAGCCGCAGTGTGTCCCACAGATCCAGGGACACCTGGAGAGAGGGACGGACAGAATCAGAATAAAGTTTATTGCCATTGTCAATGATATAAATTCACAGATTAGGAATTCTTTCGGTAAATGGGGCCAGAGATAGAGTAAAAGAAAAATATTTAAAAGAGAGAAAAAAAAAACAAAAAAACTTTCGGATCGCTGATTTTGACCGCTTGTAACCTTTGCTCACGGCCACCCTGCTCACCCCCGCCTACCGTGATCAAAAAACACTCACTTCTGTCCCCTCGACCATCACTCCTTCACCTTGCTGAAGTATTCTTTTGAAGCTAGCTCTTTTTCTTATCATTGTGCATTTGTATCTTTCTAGACAAACCTCAGATTTACGTCCACAAGATGGAGTCACGGGCGATCATGCCTGCTACACTGATTTGTGAAACATGCCTTTTTAATCGTTATCTGTGTGGACCACTTTGAGGGTGTCTGAAATCAAGATATTCATTCATTCATTGTCCTGATTGCCTTAGTGCTGTGAAATCGTGTCACCATCGGCTATACTTATGATTCATTTCAGCATGTTCCTTGCTCTTGCTAACGCATAGCTTTAGCTTAGCTTATCTTAGCAGCCATGTTTGATACCCAGCTCTGTCCAGTTTAATATGAACCCTTTAGACATGGCCCCGTGTTAAGAGGAATGGTCATTTCCTCTATGTGGACAAGTTATCTGAGCTGCCGTTACAATAAATTATTCTTATTCTCTAGTTTCTTTAGATGAAAAGGCATCCAGGCGGCCGCATTGCAAAGTTCCAAAAACATGTTTTTTTCCAGGGAAGGAATTTGTCAGAAATATTGAAGTTATAGATGAAATATATTTAGACATTTCTTGCTCTCCGACCATAGTTTTGACAACAGCTTATACTAAGTGGTCCTCGTACCCAGCTTTCACTCCATAATATTCCAATTGCTAGATATCAGGCTGGCTAGACAAGGGCGTCATGAAAGATGTTCTCCGTACTTTTCCTAAGTCACGTAGGATCGAACACGAAACTATCATCCCTAGCTCTCTCGCTCTGCTCACTCAGCTTTGTGGTCGATCAAAGATTGTCTTGCCCTAATTGGTCTACAACACTATCAATCAAACGATCCTGTGTTGTAATTGGTCGTTGTTCCATGTCTTGTGTGATGTTCCTACTTTTTGATTGGCTGAAAGCCTGAGTTCATGTCCCATATATCAATGTGCTTCCTGAATAAACCTTCAGAGCGTTGGATGCACCTTCAAACTGTGTCACGTCCTCGCATTCTCCGCCGACTTTTCTAGCAAGGTTCAAGCTGGTATTGTTAATGGATAACCTTTGCCGGGAAACACTGGTTTTCGGATAATTTGTTAATGATGAGGACACTAGCTTTGTCTCTCTCTCGCGCTCTCTCTCTCGCTCAACCATACGTTGCAATCCTGTGATTCGTCTCTTACACAGTCCTTCAAATGTACCTTCACCGTGATTGGTGAATGTGTTGTGTGATGTTCTGCTCTGTGATTGGACGAAAGTGATTTCATGTTTCCAATATAAGTCAAGTCTGAATGAATTCAAGCGTTTTTGGACCACACCAAAACTTGTTGTTCTCTCGTCTCTTCATATGCCTTACACGAACAGGCTAGCTCAAGCTAATAACAGACATATTTCAGTATGCTTCTGTGACTTAGTTCACAGGCAGAGAGAGACATTGTAGCAAAGCCAGCGAGGGGAGTAGAACTTGTGGCACTACGGATGTTGTGCCCGAAACCACAGCGCCATTAGAATGAATGGCGTCTGTAGTTTCAGTGTCTTTAATCACATCACCACCATCCTCCTGAAAAAATAACTAAAAATAAAAATCAACAATAAAAATAGGTATAAGATCACCTGAGTGGCCATGTGGCGCTGCAGAAAGGCTCCGAGGAGCATGACCGCTCTGATGTGGGCGGGGCCGTCGCGCCCGCTGTAGACAATCAGGAGGCGCGGGGTCGCAGCCGGCGGTCGCAGCAGAGCCACTCGTTCTGGGGTAGTCTTGTCCAGTGGGACCGGCGCTGCTGGAGGACCGATGACATTCACTCAAATAAAACTAGCATTCAAGGAAACACTAACCTCGCTGTACACGGGACATTACAACCAGATTCTTTGCTCGCAAAAAGGGAGAAATATATACAAATATTTTTTTTATTCATGTATTATGTATAAGTTACTTCTTTTTTAAATATTTATAGTTATTTTCAAATCAAATCAAACTTAGTTAATTTATATAGCACCTTTTTATACAGAGCAATTCAAAGTGCATCACAGCAACACAACAAAACAAAACAACAAAATAAAAAGGAACAATTACTAATTAACTAACTAACTACTTATTAATTAGGAACATAGCCATAGCCACACACACACACACACACACTCACACGCACATGCAATGGATTTGTCAATAAAATTATAGACATGGCTGCAGAGTTGTGCAGAATGCTTAAAAAACAAAAAAACGCCAAAACACAGCATGGCTCGTGGTGTAAGAACCGCAAGAGGACGCACGGCGGTTTATCAACTACCGCGATATTATCGCTTAGCCTTAATTATTATTATTATTAGCTGCTTGAACCCTTCAGTACACAAATGGCCCATGTCGGCATGGAGATCTTTTGCGCACCAGTTTGCGCGTTGTAAATGAAAAGACGAATTGGCAGGGCTCTCTGGTACACAGTTGCTAGCCTTGGCAGAATCTGCCAATACTCAGCTGGCTTGGGTGTAACTGTTTATATCCAGTACGGGTATTACGCGCTGGTAATATGATTGGCCAACACCGAAGAAAGGATTTGGCCTAAAGACAAAAAGCATAGCGTAAACCCAGAAATGGATTAAAGTCTGGGCTGGGACCGCTTCACGTCTATCATGTAAGGGTAAATACAATGGAGTTAGGCTGCCATCTGCTGGGGGTTGATATCATATTACCTTAGATAGATAAATCAATAATAGAACACTTTTAAATAGACAATATAGACATTATTCGCTCTCTGCATGTTCGCCTGACCGCAATGATACCACCTTAATGTCTGCCGCCGCCAAGCCGTGACGTCACAACAGCTCTATTGCTGTGCTGACCTCAGAACATAAATAAGCATTGATGATGTATACATCCCAGTCTGGTTAGGTGATCTCTGATGTTTGGAAAATGATCCAATATGTATTCGGCAAGCCGTGACAGTTATAAGGCTAATCTCTGACGTTAGCAACCTCAGCATCAACCAATAACTTCCACCGACCGGCTCCTTTTTTATATAATTTATAAAAACAGTTTCTAAGATTACGTGTAATCCTCTTTCAAGGAAAATGTCAGCATAAACAGGATTAAATGAATGAAACAAGAGTGATTAGAATGGTTTAGGACGGATCAGAGCTCAACCATGCGTGCTATTGAACCACTAAACGTCTTGTCTGTCTCTATAAACTTAATGGAACACATGCTTTTAAAAAGGTCATGTTGAATCTATTCAACTCTGACTCAAGAATTTCCACAGTCCACTCGGCCAAGTGGTGTACGAACTGGGACTGTACGATTTGTATGACGAAGTTCAAACACACCAAGCTAATGTTAACCTGATGTCCACTTTCAGGTTGAAACAAACTAGGGTCCGATACTATCAACAAGAGGAATTGGCGCTCAGCTGGAGACAGGGAGGGTAGACGATGTTGAGTGTGCCCTCCTGTCCACATGGTGTCGGCCTAAAACCACTTCTCCACTACAAAAAAACTCAAGGCACAGTTCGGCGCTCATCAGTTAAGTTTTTTTTACGTATTCCATATTCAGGTTTCCACTGTTCTTAATACAGCCACGCGGGGGTGGTGCCATTTTAAAAAAAAAACTCAATATTGATACGTCAGTGCTCACCCCCACCCCTGCAAGTGTGACATGAATTCACAACACTGTGCTGTGGCCGCTGTATAGCATGAGAGAAGGGGCTAGGTGGGATGGGGTGTGGGGGGCCAAAGGTGGCGGCACCCCACCTGTGGCAGGGTCCTGTCTGCCTTTGTTCTATTGATGCCTGCCAGACTGGGTCTGGCCGACCACGTTGTTTGTCCCCCTCGGAGCGTGACCAATCAGTGACCAGCAAACGTGGCCACCGATGGCCACATTCCAGACTCTCACCTCAGTGAGTCTGGTGGTATTGCACTGTCCGAGCAGAGAGAGAGAATGCACGGGAAGGACCAGGCACGGGAAGGACAAGGCACGGAAAGGACCAGGCATGGGAAGTACCAGGCACGGCCGACACCGGCGAGACTGCACTCGGTCGCACGGTGGCTTGTCTCACCAGTCCCAGATACGGGGGGACGGCACTTGGGCAAGCCTCAATGCCAGCCTGTCTGAGCCAAAACTATGATGAACTCTCACAAAATGACCATGAAATAGAGCGGGAGTGATAAAGTTATTATAGAAAGTCAGAACATTACCAGTCAAATTGCTTACTGCCTCTTCTTCGCATCATCAATACCTTGGCCGAGTGGTTTACATCTTCAAAGATCTTTATAGCTTTCTGCGGAATTTCGCAAATTGTTGACATACGTTTCTACAGTAAGACAAATTACGCATTAAGATAAATGTTCTGCCCTAGACAGTGCTTCGTCATATGCAGAGATGAAAGACAGACAGATGTTAGCTGTGATAACCCATTGAGACGAGTCACACTATGGGAACTGTCAGAACTTCAGACTTCAGATACATTTCATACAACAGACTACTCTTGAGTTATAATAATTCTATTATCTATCTGAGATGTTTTCCTCACCTCAACAGATACACTATAAATGTGTTGTAGTTTAAGTGAGCTGCCACTATTTGTGTGTTGTTCTTTTAGATGTTGCTTATTACAAACAAGAAAGCACCGCTGTTGCATGGAATTGAAGCCCTTTTAATGGGAGGTATGCTAAAATGTGGTTTTGCGTCGTGTTGAGTTGTACCAATAGGCCAGAGGTTGCTGAAGGGGGAGGGGGTGCAAAGTAGTTGAATAGCCCTGACCTAGTATTTATATGAAGCAGGCTAGTATTTGTAAATGTGTAGTGTTTACCTGACTTCAGGTCCATCTTCTTCTTCCACAATTTGGGCCTCCAGAAGATGAACAGCACCAGCAGTCCACACACCAGAAGCAGGATGAGAGGGAGGACCACAGCCAGCGGACCAACGCCTGGCGAGTCCACAGCTTCTAAGGTTCGTTAAGCAGAGGGGATGTGAATTTTGGACGTTGTTATCTGTTTTGGGCTTGGAAACTAATCAAAAGCGGATTTGTTAAAGATTTAAGAATAAACCAAAATAATGTATTCTACATAGTAAATGTTGCAGTGTTAAATCAACACTTAGAGTTAAATTTAACACTGTGTCTGAGTGTATTTGGTATAGCATCAAAAGGTATTAAAAAGGTGAAAGTGTAAACAACGTGCTATTAGAATAATAGCTTTTGAACACACTATAACGCTTATAGTTTTAGAGCAAACTGTTAGAATTATAGTTTTGGTGCATTGTACACAGGCGATCCTTCGTTCCACTTGGTACTGATACATCAAAAACCCAATTCAATACAGGTTCAGTCTATAAGCCTACTCATGCATGCTGGCTTATGGCCGATCCAGCTTTGAGGTGTCAAGCAGAGAGGTATTGGCAGTGTTGGGCAAGTTCACTTTCAACATGAACTTGAAAATGAATGTGTTCATTCATCGTTCATGTCAACATTTTGAACTATGAACAGGTGATTCCCCAAAATTAACTTTTTTGTTCTTTGTTATTTCTTTTTTTAGGTTGCTATCAGCTATAATTGGTCAACATTATTGACAGTGTACAAGAACAACAAAAGACAATATTTAACTGTTTTAATGCAGTCTTATATTAGGGGTTAGATTCTCAGAGTTGATAGAAATGCAGTTTGGAATGTGTTTTTTGCTTCATTGCTATGTTTTCATTCAAAAAATACAGCCCCGTTCAATAACCTCAAAAATGAACGCATTCACAATTCTACGTTCATCAAGCATAATTGAACATCTCGTTCACATTCGCCTAAAACAACACTGGCCATTGGCTACCCTTTTTCCAAGTCTTTGGACTGGCAGATCAGGATCCCTGGTCTCCCAGTCCAGGGGCAGGCACTAAATTACTGATCTAGAAATGCACTACCTTCATTATCTTTGGGTGCCACACGGAAGCTGAAAGTCGTCCTCACAGCGTCCACTTCGTCCGCGGCAATCTGTGGAAGAAAACACATGGCAGTTCATCACCTCGGTACCGAGGACACGACACATCGCTCTTCATCTGCTCGGAAATGAGGACAACCAGAGACCACTATGAGCAATTTGGTGATTTGGAAGTTAGGCCAAATCAGGTTTTTTTAACTGACAACATTAGTGTGTAAGAGAGCGGGGGCGAGCGGATATGCAGTATATATGACTGTGAGGGGAAGCGATCTCACGACACTGTGCGTGTCCAGTGGACACGCTGTCCACTGTCCGTCATACATTTACCTCCAGCACCAAAATAACATTTGGGACCAGTACCATTCAGCGCACTATCCCATTCGGCTACTGCCCTCCCGGAGGAGATATGCAGCAATCCCAGGCAGAACGAGGGGAAGAGGTACAGGAGAGGGCTCTTGGCTATAAAGTGGTCTTGTCCAATTCAACATGGCTCTGAACAACAGCATTAATGAATTTGCGGAATAATGACAATACCAGTAATAATTATCACACTGCACCTCGCAGGTGTAGTTGGTCCCCTCTTGCAGTCCGTCCAGGTGGAAAGTGCAGTGAGTCCGGTTCTGGGACAGATCCTGTACATTCAACACAAAGTGTTACTGTGTGTTCAAACCCAAGCAGGGAGGGCTCATCTCCCCCTGGGACAGAACGACGGAGGGCATCTGGTTTTATGGTCAAAACGTCTATAGATGCCGTTCTGGAACCACTGACTGGATGCAATCGCATTGGTTTTAGGCTCATTGGTTTGGACTTTAAACTCTTTGCACAAAAACTGACATACGAGTTAGGCTGTGTTTAAATGAGAGATTTCTGAGTCAATTTTGCCCCTGGGGGATAAGTGCTCATGTGTGGGGGTTTACTTGTGTCATTGGTGGTAAGCTGCTGGTGAGAGTTTGTGTGGCGTAGGGGTGGATGTTTGAGGGCGTTGGTTATGTGGGACAACATTGCTAGTAAGGCACAATCTGATGACATTTGTATAACTTTTTTTCAAATTCAGTGGCCCCACGGTGGGTCTGAGTGATGGGTGAGAAGTGAACGTACAGGAGTGATCCCGCGATAGGTCCTCCCCGTCGGGCCGGAACACCAGGAGAAATATTTGTCAAATCCCATGGTGGGAGGAGCCAGGTTGAAGGTGACGCTGACGTGGCCGCCATGTTGCTTGAGTGCCACTTGTTCAGGGTACCAGTCTACATCAACAACATCAAAGCTATTCAGCCGAGATCAGACGTCCAGCCTGCATCCAAAACATTCACCTCGTCTTCACTGCCTGTGAACGAGCGAAGCAACAGCAAAACTGAAAACGTTTCGGTGGCAATATTGGGCTGATTGACAGAGTCAGTAGACTGGCACGTCAATCTGTGCGTGTGTTTGATTTATTTCTGTGCAGACAACTAAAAACAGGGATCAATCCCTCAATGAATGCACATATCAAAATAATTAAATGAAGGTGGGCACCTGGATGCGATAATGAGTCTGTGGGTGGTGCCTGTGCGTTGCACGGGAGAGACGTGGCACAAGGGAGGGGGGTTGAGTCTGTACAGTCTCTGCGACGGGGCACCGCCGCTGAGATGCTTCGACCGCAATCTCCCGCGAGCCCATCTGATTTAGATTTCGGTTGGAATGTGGCCCCAACCTACAATCATGGATCTCAGTAACTTTCTCAGTAAGTTACTTTGATCATGGGGGATAACTTTGATAGTTAAAAAGAGGGGTCCGTGTGATTCGTTGAAATAGATAGAGGAACGTTCACTTTCCTTCCGTTGGAAGGCTCGGGTGCATCAACGTGCTGATCCATCGAGGCGGCGAGTGGAGTGTCGAGTCTGCCCAGCCCAAGCTGGCCTTCGCTGAGGGTACGACCGAGTTCTCTGGCGAACCACTCAGAAGTGTTTAGGGGCGTAATGTCACCAGGAAATGTTGTTTGAATAGAAAGAGTGAGGACGTCATTTTTTGTCGTGGCGATAACGCAGAACACTCATGTTCAGTGAGGACGACCCCATTGAAAAGTATGCCTTCTAATTGTATCGCTCGCGAGCAGTGAGGACAAGGTGATTCAGTTTACATCAAAGACGTCCACTAGTCTACATCAAATACATCCACCAGGCTACATCAAATACATCTACTAGTCTACATCGAATACATCAAAGACATCCACCAGTCTACATCAAATACATCCACTAGTCTACATCGAATACATCAAAGACATCCACCAGTCTACATCAAATACATCCACCAGTCTACATCAAATACATCCGCATCCCCAGTCTACATCAAATACATCAAAGACATCCACCAGTCTACATCAAATACATCAAAGACATCCATCGGTCTACATCAAATACATCAAAGACATCCACCAGTCTACATCAAATACATCAAAGACATCCACTGGTCTACATCAAAGACATCCGCCTGTCTACATGGAATACATCAAAGACATCAACTAGTCTATATCAAATACAAAGGCATCCACTAGTCTACATCAAATACATCAAAGGCATCCACTAGTCTACATCAAATACATCAAAAGACATCCACCAGTCTACATCAAATACACCAAAGACATCCACCAGTCTACATCAAATACACCAAAGACATCCGCCAGTCTTCATCAAATACATCCACTAGTCTACATCAAATACATCAAAGACATCCACCAGTCTTCATCAAATACATCAAAGACATCAACTAGTCCATATCAAATACATAAAAGACATCCACTAGACTACATCAAATACATCCACAAGTCTACATCAAATACAGAAAAGACATCCACTAGTCTACATCAAATACATCACATGGATTCAGTCTACATGAAAGACATTCAGTGAACATCAAATACATCAAAGATATTCAATCTACATCAAAGACATTCATCTGGTTCAGCGTGTACCAGGTACATGGAACGACAAGGCACGAGGAATGTGAAACGCTACAGATTACAAGTATCTTGCATATTTGTGGTGTGTTGTGGCGTTTTGTTAGAATCTGTGTATTTCCAATGTGACGAGTGGTGTTCAGAAAAGACACATGATGTACCTTTTTTGCAATGTCCGAGGCCGTTCTTCTCAGCACAAGCTGAAAACACACAGACAACGTGTAGAATGGGGAGTGTATTATTTTATTGTAGTCTATTAAAATGTAAATTGTAATTCTCTTCTCCCTATATATGCTCCCATTGGGGGATATCATTAGAAAACACTCAATTCAGTTCCATTGTTATGTCGACGACACCCAACTATACTTATCACTTAAGCCTACGAAATCAATAATTTTGCAAAACTCCAAGACTGTGTCCAAGACATTAATAACTGGATGGCATCCAGTTTCAAGTGGTCCAGCCCTGCTCAACAACTTAGCCACCAAGTCAACCGTTAAGAACCTTGGTGTCATCCTTGACTTAAGCCTCACTTAAGCCTACGAAAGCCTACGAAATCAATAATTTTGCAAAACTCCAAGACTGTGTCCAAGACATTAATAACTGGATGGCATCCAGTTTCAAGTGGTCCAGCCCTGCTCAACAACTTAGCCACCAAGTCAACCGTTAAGAACCTTGGTGTCATCCTTGACAATGACCCGTCTTTCTCTCCTCAGATAAACCTAGTGTGTCGTACTGCTTACTTTCACCTGCGTAACATTGCTAAGATTAGGCATATCCTATCTCAAAAAGACGCCGAAACCCTGATTCACGCCTTTATCACATCTAGGCTTGACTACTGCAATTCCCTTCTGTCAGGATGTTCAGCCAGCTGCCTAAAACCTTACAACATATCCAAAACTCTGCCGCTCGGATCCTGACCCGCACCAAAAAATGGAATCATATCACACCAGTTCTAGCTTCTTTACACTGGCTCCCCATACGAGAGAGAATAGAATTCAAAGTACTCCTTCTGACGTACAAGGTGGTCAACAATCTGGCCCCATCCCCTAAAGGAACTCCTGGTGCCTTATGTTCCAAGCAGGACACTGCGGTCAAGAGGAGCCAGTTTACTTGCCATTCCCAGGATTAAAAAAACATCGAACTGGAGCCAGAGCCTTTAGTCACCAAGCACCTCTCCTTTGGAATCGGCTTCCAAAGGAGAGGTGCAGACTCCCTGGAAATCTTTAAAAGGATGCTTAAAACCTTCCTGTACGACAATGCCTACAAAGTTCAATAGTTTCCATGCTACCGCTTCTGCTAGGGTCAAATTCACCTCCCATCAGCTCATAACGCCCGCTCTGCCAAGGGGGATTGATACCTTTTAGAGCACCCTTCGCTTATCGGGTGGTCTTTGACCAACCTTAGATATGCTGCCTTAGCACGACCGGG
>OMKY01172692.1:0-12899 GCA_900302395.1 Bregmaceros cantori
GACATTTTCCATCCAAGTTGAAACTATATCCTATAAACCAATCTCACACAATGAACATGTTAGAATGTGTGTTTACAGGGGGGAGCGGTGTCAGAGTGGTTATAGAGCTCGCCCCTTGGATCTGGAACATCGAGCAGTGCCACGGGCTTTTCTGCAATGGCTCCACCTAACTCTTCTGATTTAATCCTGTCACTATATCTCTCAAGAATGAAAAAGAACTTGAAAAAAAGAAAAAAACAAAAGAAAAAGAATTGTTTAAAGGAACACTTCGCAACTTTTATTATTGGTGTCTTTATTCATTGTGCATTATTTTGCATCATGTTGGCTTCCCATCTGGCCAAGCACAGAAAAAGCCATGGCAACATTGTGTTGTCGATCAGGCTTATCGATAAGCCAGGTAGATGGCGATGGAAAACATCAATCACAACTCAATCAACAAGCCGACGACTGATGTGATTACCTGATGTAACCACAAAATGATCGGTCACCAAAGCACGTAGACCCACCCTTTGTGTAAAAGAGCTGTCAAAGCATTGAAAAAAAGAAATGATCACTGTCAACCTTTTTGATTTGGAATATTATGTAGGGTGGATTGCCCTAATGTGGGCCAGTCAGTTGCCTAAGGTAGGGAAGTTGAAATGTAGCATTGAACAGTTGAACAAAATGTTAGACATCGCCATGGTTTTAGTTTCACTGAACATTCATTAGTTTAGAGAGGAGCCAGAGCCACTGGCTGACACTCTGACATGGACACTGCCTGAGCCGGGATTCGAGCCACCAACCCTCTGGTTTTCAACCTTTCGGTTATTGGAATGTCCACTCTTTCAACTGAGCTGTAGACAGCCCCAAACTGAGCTATAGCCAACAAGCTGTTTGCCCTTACTGCCCTCACTGAGTGTCTAAAGTCAATGCATGCCAGCAGGGAGAATGCATATTAGAGATAATAGGAGACTGCAGTAGCCTAATGAAGTGAAATAAGGAAATGAACTATAACTACTGAAGTAGTTGTAGCTTATCAACATAGTCAGGGTTCTCAAGAAATAATCAGAGATTGACTCCTTACAAGTCTTGCACACATTAATTTAAGACAAATTCAGGAATTGACACAATGTATACAGTGTGGAGTTCATGACAGCATTAGATAAGTCAAGGTACACACTGCAGTCTCTGGTTCAAAACCATATTAGTGTATTAGTGGGGGGGTGGGGGTGAAGAACGTGTGTGTGCGTGCATGCACACACACACACAAAACGCACGCACAGGAGTATGCGCCGTTAAAAAAAGCACATAAAACACTATTTCATTTGTCTTTTGATGCGCTGGAATGCACAGTCTGCCAATTGCTCAGCGCTGCTGTCAATCACTGAACTCACGGAGCCGCCCTTCTCGCCGGATGGTGCCTGTGGGAAAAATCAAAATAAATGATTTTCTGGCCCATGCGGGAATGTCCTGCGGTGCCTGCGGGAAAAATAAAAAAAAAAGATTTTCTGGCCCGTGCGGGAATGTCCCGCGCGGAGTCCGTCCGGCGTTCACTGATGTGGAGCATAGCTCGACGGTTACAACACTTTTGTTTTTTGGACGGAGTTCGGACGGCGCTGCGGGTGACGGACGGGGAAAAAAAAACTCTGCTGTGGAAACCTAGCGTTATAGTGTACACTCCATGGCTACTACTACGAATAATGCTACTGCATCAATTTCTTTTCTTCAAGTTGTTATTGTGTTACTAAGTTTACAATAATGAATGTCATCTGTGTCCGACCGAAATTAATTTTGTGTATACTCCTCATATATGGAGCGTGACGTACAAAGATAATTCTGATAAGCCACAACTAAGAGACATTTTACACCCCGTGTGTCACGTTCAAGGCAATGTCTTGGACCGGACCAGAACATATTGTAGGTCCAAGTATGAAGGCATCATTTTGAGGGTGTGTGTGTGTGTCTGTGTGTGGGCATTGTGTTATGATGGTGGTGGACTGCACTGGGGGGGATTACAGTAGATTTACATGAGCAGCTAACAATGAACAGAGTGACCTCTAGGGATCGCTCCATCACTCTCTCAATGAACAACTGCTAATTCCTATTAAACTCCTCCACACACATCATGCATGCACACACACATGCACACCCACTTCCATCTTCTGGTCAACGTAGGACACTGCGCCTAACTAGCCTGGCAAGCCAGAAGAACTCGTTTCCGTATCTCACATGTTTGACACGTTTCTTGGTCTGCTGTTATCAGAATCAAAGCTTCAACACAGGTGGAAGTGACGCTGCAAGTCCTGCCCACAAAAAACTATAATGATGCTGAATGAGGAACGAGATCGTGACGTCAGGCGAGGCAGCCTGCTGCCATTTTCAGGTGGAGCGCGCCGCCGCTCTTGCTCTTTGTGACACACGGGAATCGCCGCGTGTGAGCGTGCACGCACACACACAGCGAAGCAGCCCGTGTTGATAAGCACACATGTGTGTATGCCCCGCTGCTGGGCACGGTCGTGCACGTGCATACGTGTACACCAATCCAGTGGACCATGGTGTACACACGAGCGTATACGCGTGCACGACCGTGCCCAGCAGCAGGGCATACACACGTGTGCTTATCAACGCGGGCTGCTTCGCTGTGTGTGTTGATGTGTGTGTGTGTGTGTGTGTGTGTGCGGCGGGATTTGCGAGGTCTCTGCAACAAGGAATTGAATATTTCTTTTATATCTTCGATGCGGATCATTTCAACCACCTATCTACTTTTTCGTTCATGTTTAAATTGAGGTGTGTATCAACAGTGCACATTTGATGAAATTGTCAAATTTCGTGTCCACGAATGCGCAGATGCGTGTGCGTGATTGTGCACTTGTGCAGGTGCGCGCAGCCACTCCAGTCGGCATGCGAGTGGGGGAGTCCGCTCCTACTACGTATAATGAGCTCCTCCCAAGGACGCATCGCATTGGTTGCGATGCTTTTTGGCAACGGACTCGAACGTGATCGCTCGTCCCTCATAGATCATTGTTTGTGATCATTATATCCCATATTATTTGTTATTCAAATTGCTCTCTTTTGCATTGTGCATATGGTTGTCAGGGTGGTATGTATTTCCCCATTCTTTGGCACAGTAGGATAGGTGAGGAAGGAATTGTGTAATAGAGTACGTAGGGTAGATTGCCACTAATGTAGGCCCTTTTTTGCAGATTCCTGATGTGGGACAGTCAGTTGCATGAGGCTGAACAGTGAAATGTAGTGTTGAACAGTTTGACTTAATGGCCCACTTTAGGGCAATCCACCCTACATGGTTTTCTGGTTTAGGAAGCATCTTTCTCTACATAGGATTCCAATACCCAGTTTGAACCTGGCATGCTTTGTGTGAGTTTTCCAGCTGAAGGTATGGTCGATAATCACTCCCAGGAATTCCACACTTTGTTTTCATTCATGGCATTAAGTAATAACAAAGTAAATACAACCTTGATACTAGTTCCCTAATTCATTGCAAGATTAATTCAATCAGTTTGAGTTGAGTTTATATTCTGATAATTTTGAGTAAGTACTCATGCCCAAACAGAAATCTGTAGTTGACAGTGTGATTACCAATCTATTCTCACTTGGCAGAGGTACCAGTAGATTTATTTAAAAGTCTGAATAACTCCCCTTAAATGGACAAACCTCAGCCTCTGCTGTGTTGACCTTTGCTCATTTTTTTAAAGAAAAAAAAAACTAATATCAAATATACAAATCCTTAATGACAATGAAAGTGCTCCTACAAGGTGTTTGATAATCGTATAGTTTCATAATTAAATATTTTAATACAATGAAAGAAGTGAGTTGCCTCGACTGGAGTACAATTAAATAGATATAATATAGAAATACTGAAAAGTAACACTCATTCTGTGGTGCACAGGGATACATCATATACATAGTGGATCATATCATAGCTGGCCTGCTGTACCTGCATATTTAAACAGCGTTTTTAAAACAGTCATCAAAGTCACATCAGCAGCGAAATACCCTCATATACAGTGGATTTTATCTTCTACCTGAAAGCAGAAGCCTATATTCTCTACCTATGACATGACTGTTATTTGAGAGTACATTTTTACCAGCCTCAGCATACTGTTGTACTGCATAGTGTCAGCTCCAGAAGTGGCTGTCCAACATTTTCTGAACATTTGTTTAATTGTTGTACCACTTGGGCCTTTAGGGCCATTACCAGGTGGCACTGCAGTAGCACTACTCACTACAATACCCATAATAATGAAAACTAAATAATATTTTTGCTGGCACCAAAATATCTTAAATAGCGAAGAAAATCGATTAGTACCTGCGCCGGGGCTGTGCCGCGGAAGCAGGCTATGGTTTTCGTCGCGTTGGTTTGTCTGTCACCAGGATAAATGAAAAAGTTGTCCACGGATTTGGATGAAATTATGTAGAGTTGTTGGAAATGACCAACGGAAGAAGTGATTAAATGTTGGTGCATTTCTGTAGTGTATAAGTTACATAATCATACTTAATCACCAACTTACCGATAGCTTGTTGGGCGCTTACCGCGGTCACATAAACAGACTTTCGGGTTGCGGTGGCCGCTGGGAAATATAGTTGGCTTGTGCTGAGCATGTTCGGCGGTGGCGTCAACCGTAATCACGCTACTCCACGAGCACTTGCATTGATAATGGGTTGCCACACATACTGCTAGCACTAAAAGTACTATTTTTTTGTACCACTACGGCGCATGTTTGCAATTTTTTGCAAAGAGTGCTTCTAGTTTGCTTTGTTTTCTTACACACTGATTTGATTTGATCTTTCCTGGACACATGATGGTTTATTACTACTCTTGGATATCTATATGAGCATGATTGATTAATCCGCTCACTTTGAATATTAATAGAATAGTAACAGTTTAGTGTGGGCAGTGTCCATCATTCACAGACTGGGTCTCCGATCATTTTCAAGTTCACTTTTCATCATTCTGAATGTAATGTGTGTGTGCATGTGTATTAGTTACGCATTTGCTGCAGAGAAACAACAGGGGTGGGCAGTCATTTCGAAACGACAAGATGGCCGCGTCTCACTTGTGTCGTTTGTCTTGGAGCCGGCCACCAGAAAGCGTCCCGTTTTCTGCACTGGCAGCGGCTCCTTATTAGCGCACGGCTGAATAATTCAGCAGAGAGAGATGTAAGGGGGATTGTTTTAATTCCTGCCTACAAGTTTAATGCCCTCAGTTCTCTCTGCCGCATTAAATGTAAGCTGTAAATTATACTGACGGCACGGTGCTATGGCCGACCAGGGCTGGGGATGTTGTAGTCTTTTAGGTTATGGATGTGTTCGGTGTTTGTGCGTGTTATGTTTGTGCGAGAGAGAGAGAGAGAGAGAGAAAGAGAGAGAGAGAGAGAGAGAGAGAGAGAGAAAGAGAGAGAGAGAGAGAGACAGGGAGAGAGAGAGAGGTTTAATGTATCTTGCATGTGTGTGAAAAAAGCGGATCATTAATTATAAATGTGTGTGAGTTTGTGCGTGTGTATCGGCGTCTGTGCATGTGTGTCTGGGTGTGTCGCTCTGTTGTGCACTGTAAACGCATAAGTGTGTGTGTGTGCGTATGTGTGCAGTTGTGTGCATTTGCTTGAGCACATTCATATTTGTTTGCTCAGCCAGCATATAATTGCCTGCGGTTTTGGGCTACTTATGTTTATATGGGGCTGAATCAGTATTTGTATTTAGAGCAGGCGATATATTGGAATTTGGGAGGGGGGGGCAGGGAATTAAGTGTCAAATGAATTATATGCCATCTATGTGTGTGGATTTTTTGAGCATGGGGTGTCTGTTTTTCTCAAACCCCCTCGTTCTAAACTGTGTTTAATTGGCCTGGAAATCAGTGTGACAAGGGTCTGTATTAATAATTCACGAGGACAGCAGTGGATGGTCATGTCGTTCGATCAGCCTTTCCCTGCACGCCCACCAACACTTGAGCAGGGACATAGAAGACATATGTTATGTTGCTAAAAACATGCAGGCATTAGAGGGCGCGCGGTGGCCAAGCGGGTAGAGAGCGCGTCCATAGGTCGAGCAGTGCCGCAGTTTCAAATCCCCTGTCCGGCTTTTCTGCAATGATAACATGCAGGCATTCATTAGCCAAGCGAGGCATAACCAACGAATTGTCCACGCATCGCACGCGATTAGAACAATCATTGGGTCTGGTAAAATCAGGGTTGAAAAATGTGTCAAAATGTGCTGCCCAGTAGCCTCAGTCGGTTAGGCAGTGCACGCGGTGAGTCGGTGGTTCGAATTCCACCACCGACGTATTTCCCGCATGTCTACCCCCCCATCTTCACCTGTTTCCACTAACCCTAATAAATAAAGCTTGGAAAAAAACAGCCGGAATAGGAGAAAAAAAAGAAAAATGTGTCAAAAAAAGTGTCAATTGGGGGGGCCGCGCGATGGCCAAGCGCGTAGAGAGCGCGTCCCCCAGACCATGTATCGAGCAGCGCCGCAGGTGTGGATCCTCTGTCCGGCTTTTCTGCGGTGTCTCCCACCGACTCTTCATCCCAGTTTCCGATTTAATCCTGTCACTATCTCTCTCAATAAAGAATGGAAAATAGCACTTGCACCCAAAAAATAATTAAAAAATGTAAAAAAGTAAAATCGTGTTATCCAGTCACAGTGCAGTTGGTGGGACGAGCGGCATAGAGTTGTGAAAACCACGTCTTGCGTCGCCTATACCAAACTCCGACCACGTCTCGCGCCGCTCATACCAAACTCTGCACACGTCTCGATTTGAATAATTTGATTGGTCAGCCTGTACTTGGGCGACGTCTGCCTGATTTGCCAAGATGCAACGTAACATCTAACGCGTGCGATGTGTGGACGATTCGTTGGTTCTGGCTCGCCAGGCTAGGCATTCAGGGTGCAAGAAGTGGCAAAAGTAGCCAGATTCACTACTTGAATAGAAGTAAAATATATGTGTAAGACAAAACAACTTCAGTAAGAGTATGAACTACTGATCCAAATATCTACTCGATCCAAAGTAAAAAAAAATTGCATACTCTGAAATGTGTTTTTTGAAAGTAAAAAGCACAAAGTCATGCATATTCATTTCTTACCCACTCGTAGAATGTGTTTTTATTATGCACATGCTCACATAGAAAATAAACTGGAAGGGAGCTATTCTCAAAATCAACGAAAGGGGGAGATGAACAACACTATGAGAGCGCTTCGCGTTCAAAATTAAATACATTCATGTAGTCTATAAATAAAAAGTAACAATCCTGTTTTGGTTGTATAGAAAGTAAAAATTTAAAAAGATGTGAGTACAGGCATCTGTACTTTTAAAATATCTGTACAGATGCCTTCTTTAGCCATGCCCATTGAATTGTGCGTCTGTCAATCACAGTTCACTTCTCATTAATGAAGACTAGCAAATTCAATATTTTACTAAATCTGTTGGATGTTATAATCTTGTCACCATGTCCTTTCAAATCCAATGTTCATTCATCAGAGGTAATGCTTTCAATCATGTATTACATGTGCACTTTGAATAATGTGATACAACATTGTGCCATTCACCTGAACCAGGAGTGCCCAGGGCGTAGCCCATGGAGTGATCCGAGTAGCCCACCAGGTCTAAAGAACAAATGAATGAAAAAAAAATAATAGTTTAGTTAAATAAAATTAAAAAAGGAAATTGAGTAATTTCAGTCGGCTGCGAACGCACGCCCACACCTGCGAATGCCAGCTGATTTTGAGATTGCACAATATCAGATTGTATGTATTTTTTTTTTAATGGTCATATTTTCGTTAAAAATCAACTAAATGTATAGCTTTTCTGGTGTGTTTATGTTTTAAGAACAACAAATGATGAATACAAGAGCAGAAAATACTGAAAAACAGACATATGCCTGTGTAACCACCATAATGGTGCACTCATCACCATAGCAACAGTAGCTAGGTATGCATATACACAGCCAGCAGCCAGCTCGTTTACACAACTAGCAACACTGCTGAAGGGTCTAGCCCATGGATGCTATCAGCAATCCATTGGTTAAGCGTGTGTGTGTAAGGTGCAACACAGGCTACAGGATGCACTGTGCCCAGTGCCTCTGCTCTTCATGTAACAAGAGCCAGACAGACCCAGCACGACTCGGCCCTCATGGTGTCAACAAAGAGTTTGTTTTACAGTGTGTGTTTTCAAAGCTGCAAGCATAGATTGTTCAGAAAATTTGGAAGTGCGGGCCGCTCGTGACTCGTGTCATGTACACATTATATATAGACAATGCTGTCCATTTCACATAGATACATTTAGAATGCCATGGAACTTAACGCATGTAACACATTCTAGTGTATACACGACTTTGTTTTGTTTGTAACATGTGGCATGTATGATCACATTTTCCAATAATCCCTCCATTTATCTCACAAAACTGCCAAATAGCTTTCGCCTAACAACAAAGTTAGGCAACTGTTTTCATAATACTTAATCTTGACTTATTTTTTTCATTCCCTTCTTTTTGACACCCCTTGACAAAGACAAGTAATAATAAACAGAATAATAGTTTGTGTTAGTGTTGAGCATTCACTGAATGCATTGCTATTCGTATATACGTTGTGGGTAGGTACTCCATACCGCCACCTAGCTGTGTAAAGTATGGTACGACCTTAGTTAATGCGCCGCGTATACGGCCAACGCCCGTACGCCACGCCAAAAAACAAACGTGTTGCAGCCATCGGTGCATACCCCACCACGCAGCGCTGTCAACGCCCCAACGCCAACGCTGGAAATAGATATTTTTGATTTTTAACGCCGCGCTGCACAGCGCGAGGGGGCGGGGCGCCTTTTATTCCATGGTTGACAGGCGTGCTGAGCAACTCGGCGCTTCTAGAGCCGAGGTCTTCACTTCATGGAGAAAAATAATATGCATACATTTTAGAGCATGTACATTTTACTTTCAAAAATACTTTTTCAGTACATTTCTGAGCATGTACTTTTTACTTTACTTGAGTAGCTATTTGGATCAGTACTTTGTAGTCTTACTCGAGTAGTTTTTTTTACAAATGTATTTTACTCTTACTCAAGTAAGAAATCCCGGTACTTTTACCATCTCTGCACATGTACAGCCATACAGTACACTGTACACCACTACATCCAAAATGCTCTCCACGCCCCAACGCCAAAGTCCTCACCGCTGTTCTTCATCAGCCCGTCCACTTCGTCCGGACTCAGGTCGTGTTCGTCGTGGAGGAAGCGCCGCATGCCCAGGGCGCCGGGCGCCGCCACGGGCTCGATGGCGAGCTCATCGCCGCTCGCCATGGCTGCTCGTCTTCCCGTGGACTGCTGCTCCTGCCTCACAGAACACAATGGGTCCTTGTGTGTGGGTGTTGTTCACAGATGGGAAACAGCTGCTAGTAATGGTTCTCCCTCACCCACGAGACTTATTGTCTGTGTCCCAAATCTCTCCCTAACCCTCCATGTAGTGCACTATATGGGGCGCACGCCATCTTGTAGGGGTGTCCGAATTCTCTGTGTACCCTAGATAGTGCTCGGAAAGTATCCCACAATGCACCGCGAAATGTAGTGAGCATCGCATGTACCCTAGACGGAGAAATATAACCCATAATGCATTGCGAGACGCATTACACTAATTAAAACGTAGAAGAAGACGACGCATGCGCTCCAAAACAAAAACAATGGAGGACGGCGTCAGGACGCAGCAGCAACCGACGGCGGCAAATAATTATAAATGTGAGTATAATTGATTTTCTGTGATAAAGTATACATTTATTATTAAAAAAAGCATGCGAATGCTACGGCCAATGCCGACAGGCAATGACGTCACTATGCGACAGCGGTGACGTAAGTTAACAGTGCCGATTCTAGTGTCCAAAATCTCGTCGCTGAGATTGAGTGGACTATATAGTCAGTGCCCTATCTAGTGGCTAGGGGCTAGGGGTTAGGGAGCGATTTCGGACACAGCCTTAGTCTCAACAGTCTGTCACAGCTGTAGGAAAACACACACTTAGTCTCAACAGCCTGTCACAGCTGTAAGGAAACTTCCACAACGCTCTTAAAGAAAAGGAGATAATGACTTTTGCGGTGAAATAAAGTGTGTAGAATCTTTGGTGCACAATGCTGGGAGTTCTTTGGGAGAATGGTTCATCTAATCTGTTCTATCGTGGTTTCCACTCAGGCCTCTTGCCAGCGTGGAAGCTGAGGATGTGTTCAGGAAGTGTGAGCGCCTCCTTGAGGTTCTGGACCAGCATGATGAGGAGCTGTTCTCTGCCTGGACGGTGGGTGTTTTTAGCAAAGATGATAAATGTTTAAAGAGGTGACATTAGCCTGTATTATAGAGACAGCCATTAGGTGTCACCATTGAGCAACTGGGGTGAAAACGGCACTATATCTCATATATATCTGTTCGTCAATTAATTTAAAGAAAAATAAAATATTGTGCTGCCCAGTAGCTCAGTTGGTTAGGCAGTGCACTGGAAAGCACGCATATGCCTTAATGGCGCGGTGAGTCGGTGGTTCAAATCCCACCACCGACGTATTTAAATAAACAAAAAAACAGCCTGAATGGGCTGGAAAAACATTAAAAAAAAAAAAAAAGTTATACAGGGCCCCCGTTGGTTTGGCCCCTCTAACAGGGGCCAAACCAACGCAACCAAAAACATAACCTGCTCCGCGGCTACGCCCCCGGCGCAGGTAACAAAACAACATATATAGTTGCCGCTGAAATAGTTGATGTTATGGATTTGTAAAAATAGTAAAGTTGTAAAGTAATAGACGAGTTTACCCGCGAAATACCGGGGGCTGGCATTTTTTATCCCGCCGGGATGAAACACACTTCCGGTGTCTGTATGAGTTCCATTTAATCTCGTAGTGGACCGCGGTGGCTCACAAAAAAACAACACAAAATGCTCACCAATTCAAAATCCGACCACTAGATGTCGCTGTGTGACCTGTTACACATCATCTCCCTTGCAACGTTCATCATTTGACATAAATATTGATGAAATACAGTCAAAATCCGACTTGAAGTTACTCACCGAGTGGTCACATGTTCTTCTGGACCAATAGGCTGGCTGCTTCTAATAGTCCTTCCAAAAGGAATGAGACAGTGGAACGAGTTGCACTGATTATTAAATCACGTGTTTGTGGGTCACAGATCCGCACGATAACATTTGGGTGAGGAATAGCACACCACAAGTCACCAACACAATTTTTAAATAACCCTGTAGGTGCGTACTCCCACCAAATATAGATGTTTAAAAATAGCCAAAAACACAGTGAACTAAATGACACCGGGCGTGAAGTTCAGACACCGGAAGTCCCCCCCGAACCTGTCTATATAGGGTACATGGAGTGCATTGTTTAGGGATTAGGGAAGGATTTCAAACGCGACCTGCATCTCTTTCCCCCGCCCTCTCTGTCTCGAGCCAACTTCCTCGCTCTCTGTCCTCGCCCCACAGCGTCCTCTCATTGGCAGGGTCCATTGCCTGGTGTTTTCTGCCCATTACCCCAACACACCATAAAACACCGGGTTAGCAGCCCGCTCACACACACCGCGCCACCGCCCTCCGTTCGCTGACACAGGCAGTTGTGTAGACTACGCACAATTTAACCGCGCAAGCGTTTTAATTAGACACTACCCTTTCATTCCAAGGAGAAACGCATGCACGCACACACACAACTCACACACGCACAAAGACGCATACAAAGCACGCATACATGCACACAATTTAACATGAACAATGTATGTCCACACACACGCACACACACACACACAAAGACGCAGACAAAGCACGCATACATGCACACAACTTAACATGAACAATGTATGTCCACACACATACACACACACACACACACACACACACACACACACATAGTCTCTCACACACCCCATGCAGAACTTTTCTCACACATGCACACACACAAAGATACTAAGCGTACACACAGACACACACAATCAGACACGTACAATCTATTTCCACATATGCATTCCACATATACACAACTTACTCATGTAGACACAGTCATGCAAAGCACTCACATACACACACACACACACACACACACACAACCTGACACATACATTGTATGTCCACACACAAACACACACACACACACACACACACACACACATAGTCTCTCACACACCCCATGCAGAAATGTTCTCACACATGCACACACAAAGATACTAAGCATACACACAGTCACACACAATCAGACACGTACAATCTATTTCCACATATGCATTGCACACACTTACACACACACACACATCCACACACCTAAAGACCCATACGACACACTCTCACCCTATTCATGAATACATATGCACAACTTACTCATGTCGACACAGTCATGCAAAGCACACACATACACACACATACACACACACACACACACAACCTGACACATACATTGTATGTCCACTCATACACAAACACACCCAAAGAGTCATACAATGCACATACCCATATAACACATACCCTATGCACAAACCCCTGCACAAGGGTAGTGGTACAGACACACACACACACACACACACACACACACACAAACAATGCACATTCATGTGCACACACAAGCAGACACATAGAATATATGTCCACACAAGCAGTCACAGACATTATGCATATGGCACTGGATATGATCTATGGTTGTCAATAAAATGGATTGAACGTCCAGGAAGGAGCCATAGCGTGAGAGCGGTGGATGGTGGATTTGAACGTGTGCGTGTGTTTGTCAACATGTTTGTGTTTATGTGTACGTCTAAAACAAGACACTGGCTGTGTCCGAAATCGCTCCCTGTCCCCTACTTCCTACCCCCCATATAGTGCACTCACTTATAGTGCAGATTTCGGACACTTGAATGGGTGCCGTCAAAATTATTATAAAATATAATTATAAAAGAATAAATTAT
>OMKY01172758.1:0-13514 GCA_900302395.1 Bregmaceros cantori
ATGTGTTAAAACACACACACACACACGAAGAAGCGGGTTATTCTCCGTGACCGGCCGCTAGCCTCGCTGTTTGTGCGGTGGCTCTTCATTGTCATCCTCCCGCTCCCCAGGACCGGACAATGATATGCTGCGTTACATTTACTTTCCGAGTCGGCGTGTCCGAGGTAATGCAGTTATCAAAGCACGTCACCGCGTTTGATCAATTCAGTAAAAGCATTAACTAGGATGTGCCGACTCGTAACGTTAAAGGAACTAATTTGTGGTTTAATCTTTAATATTAATAAAAACAATATTTTATATTTATTTTATTTTATTGCTTTCCGAGTCGGTGCATCCGATGTAATGCTGCTATCGGATAGCGCTCCGGAGCTAAGCGGCAAAACGGGAACGGAGCGCTGGATACATCTCCTCCCAGAGTGGTGAAGGCGCAACCACCACACACCAACCCCCCCTCTCCCGTCCCTTTGGAGCTCCCGGAGTGCTCCAGGAGGTGCAGGGAGAGATCCGCGGAGTGCGATCCCGATCAATTTTCTCTTCCTCCCCACACTTTCAAACTCTCCCAACTTTGAAAAGCTTCTTCATCGCCTATGCAGTCGGTGCCACCGTAGAGGGAGACCTGGCGTGCTGCGGCGGCAACGTTTGTAGTGCATGTCATCTCCTCCGTGGCACTACAAGGGGCAAGCCGCGGGCCCGGTTCACTTTTTAATGGCAATAAAAACATTTGTTGTCGGGGGAAGTGGGGATTTAAAGCGAAGGGGTGGGGGAGACTCAGCTGCACGTCTCCTCCCGGCGTCCGCGTTTCCCTTCCCCCAGTGAGGAGTCCCTTCGGAGCTCCGTGAGGTGGAGGGACGGGGAGCTCCGGGGAAAGGAGGCGCGGAGCCCTCGCTGCTTCCTCCGTTTGCAAGCGTCTCCCATTCCCGAACACCACCGTGTAGCCCCTCTGTGAAATTTCCCAGTCAGCAGCTACTCGTATCTGCTGTTCGCTGTGCTTCGCTCAAGTCACATGACATGATGCGGCATGCGCGGCACGCGCGGCAAAGG
Source organism: Bregmaceros cantori (assembly GCA_900302395.1). Taxonomy (NCBI): domain Eukaryota; kingdom Metazoa; phylum Chordata; class Actinopteri; order Gadiformes; family Bregmacerotidae; genus Bregmaceros; species Bregmaceros cantori. Next base: position 1,042 of record OMKY01172758.1, read on the forward strand.
CGTAATCATAGCGCCTGACGCCCAATTCGCGCCGCTCAAGAAGCCCAAGACGCCCAAGACGCCCAATCCGCTCCTAAAGCTCCTAACCGTTTACTTTACATGTAATTTATTCTTTCTGAAGCCCATGACGCGTTTGGTTTGAACACACAGTTAGAGCTTTGGGCAGCTTGACAACAGGATAATGCAAGTTAGCAGCGTCGGCTCACACCAGTCCCTGGACACCGCACAACACACCTGCCAGCAAGTGTGTGTATGTGTGTGTAGGAACCAGGGCTCCGAACCGGTTCAGGGAACGAAAACTGGAAACGAGCAGAATTTTAAGGAATTTTACGAGGAGCAGTAACTGAAACAAAAAAAGATTTCTTCCACTGTTCCGGAACAGAAACGCAACATTATGAAATCCACCAAACTGGATTAAAAACTGTTTTTTTTTTTTTTCGTTCTCTATATATTTCATCATATCCTATGTCTCGGAGACTATTGTCATCCACTTTCAATCATCAAGTCCCATGCATCTGGGGCTCCATCTTGTGGACAGACGAGGAAGCGAATGTAATGCCGTTTTAAACCTGGTTTTCACGTTGATACAGTTGCACTGAAATTTGAAAGTCCACCAAATGTATTCTGGATAAACTATATCTAAATGTATCATTGCATAATATAATGAACTACATTTTTGCGTTCCGAACCGCTTCAGGAACATTTTGGTGGTGGAACGATTCCAACAACGAAAACGTTAAACATAGGCCTGCCTGAACCGTTCAGAACGGAACGTTTGAAAAATAATTTCGTTTTCAAGCAGTGGTAAGGCAATCTTGAACACTGCCAGGATCCAGCACTGCTACTGCTAGTCTTACGGGCCAGCAACCTTTCTCTCTTGTCTCTGTTTGTCTGACTGGGAGTGTGCCTGTGTGAACGTTGAATTGCATCTTCACTACTCTCAACATTCCGTGCGTTTGCAATGATCAGGTCAGGGATTTCATTCCTTGATGTGTTGCAAGGCAGCTCATGTTTTTTTTTCTTTGCCTATTTTTGTACAACAAGGTGGCTAATGTTTACTAACATTGGCGACTGCCGTGCAGTCGGTTGGACCGCTGCATACAACCCCATACCGTCTTGTGCCTGTGGCTCAGTCTAGCAGCGCTGTCCTAAGATCACTTCCACCAACATAAGTATGCTGCATGTCTGCGTACCCACTCTCTACCCCCCCCAAAAAGGCCATGCTTGGGGGAAATGCAGTAAATGCCAGATCTGGCTAAAATTCTTTTTTTCAGTTCTTTTCGTTGTGTCATCTCCCGCTACCGACCAGCATGCATTTTTTTTGGCCTGATTCCAATAACCAAGAGTGGGCGAATGCCGATAACCGACATGCAAACAGTGTATGTAGCTTTTAAATTGTCAACATTGAGTTGAAACAAAAACAAACCTTGTTACGTTTGATGAAAGGATTTCACATTCGCACAGCGATGGCTGCTTTCTTGAACCACTGTCTTTATTGAATACTTAGATTTTGTCAGATATTCGCGTTACATGTTAAATTATATTAATTACATTCATTTAATTTTTATTGAATTTAATATAATTTAACTTGTTTGTAATCCCAAGCCAACTAAAACCTTGTGCCAACTCAACCGATTCTGCTTCAGTTAAATTCAAGACAAGCAACATTCAGGTGTCCACAAACGTCTAGACTGCGTAGTAGTATTCAGTGCTGCATACTGCCCATGGGGTTCAATAGCATCGCCATGCCTAAAAGGAGAAGTTAACTCCTGCAGTCCTATTATTTCCAACCTCTAGTTGCCAACAATACAATTCTAAGAAAACCATCTGTGACTCAAGCCTGCTGCGTGGCTCAGGCTGAGTTTTTTTTTGTTGAACAAAGAACGTGAAAAGGCAAATGCGGGCACTATTGATCTGCTGGTTCCGTCCTCAGCTGGTGACCTGCTCGGGTGCTTTCAAGGAGGGCTCCCTACGGATCATCCGCAACGGCATTGGCATCCACGAACACGCCAGCATCGACCTGCCCGGGATAAAAGGTCAGTACGAATTTATTTGGTCCACGGCCCCTCTCCAGGCTCTGGATGGGTACTGGTGGTCCTGGCTCTGCTGCCCTCGGTTTGTCGCTTTGCGGCAAGAGACGCTGGGGCACGTCAATACTCATTAAAAAGGAAGACTCCAGATTAGCTTGACGACCTTCCTAGAGAGTTGTACGATCACTTTTTGCAAGTACTGCTCGTCTGTAAGATGCTGCAGCGTGTTGTGTCTGTGTGTTCGACTGTTTGCTCGGACACGGAGCGAGTACCCGCCGTGTTGTGGAGATTATGTCTTTACTATATATCCACGGCAGAGTCGTGAGAACCCGCTGCCGTATCCACAACACGCTTTGTACAAAATATTCTCCACATCGCGCGTGGTACAACAAGTTTCACTCCGTGTTGGGAATAACACGGACACAGCACCCTGTGGCTGCAGGCGATGAAGACTCATTCCGTGCCGGCCGAAAACGGACACAACACGCCGCGGACACCCCCACAACCGGAGAGGGCCCGCTCAGCGAACAGACATCCAACAGGCGCTACCAATCCGCTAGGCGCCAACAAAATAAAGTTCAGAAAAGACACAAGGAGGCACAATCAACGTGCGCATTGCACACTGCTGCTAGTGCTAGCCAATGCTAGCACTATGGGCCGTGCACAGCACGGAGCACACGCCCACTTTGGGCCAAACCATTTCACCATCACACAAAGGGGGGGAGAGATATACGGCCTATGTTAAGTGTATGATAAGACAGTGTGTTTGTAATATAACGGCATTACAATATAAATGTTTGTGTGTTAAAAAAAAATTCAAAGATCTTGATAAGATCGTGATATGCACTCCAATGATCGTGATCTACTTTTTTTCCAAAATCGAACACCCCTAGGCATGTTCCCTGGTGACATCACAAATCCCTCAATTTGTGTGTGTGTGTACATGTTGACGTGTGTGTTCCAGTACTGAATAGTTGTATCTAAGTGTGTGTGTGTTACAGGACTATGGCCCCTGCGCTCTGAGCCCAGTAGAGCCACTGATGACATGCTGGTGCTGTCTTTCGTTGGACAGACTCGGTGAGCACTCTCATAGCATCACATGTCTTCCACTACTGTCAGATGGGAATTATTGTACCCATTGCTAAGTTTCAGATGACAAGTTCAAGACATAACAGGATTTAATAACGAGGAAACTGTGGTGGATGTTGGACTTTCTTGGAGGGGAGGCCCAATTTCGTCCTACATCTTAAAATGTGTATTACTTGTGTACGTCACCCATGGACGGGTGAAATATAGCAACCATCTTCTCATATTGCATATCTCATGCTGAAATTTGTAATGGCTCTGTACTGTCTGCCATAAAATGAAATTAATTAATTCATTTATTTATTCATTCATTCATTATATGTAAATTCAACCCTCCATTCCGTTTTAAGAAAATGTTATGTGACCCTGTTGTACCAACTAGGCGCCTTCTGCAGAGACTTGACCAGATTTCTCTGACACCTCTCAATGGTCAGCAGAGCTAGACTGCGTAAACGGCCTTGACCCATTGTGTTGTGGCTGACTTGTGTCACCATAGCTACATGTCTTTCAGAAACGCCAAGAAATCACGCAGCTTCCCCCTGTTGCCCTGCAAGTTCTGGTTTGAATATAGGATTTGAAGTTCTAAATATTATACAGGAGATCATCTTGTTCATTGCATATGTGAAGTTAAAAACCCATTTCTGAAAAAACAGTAATGGTTAAACCCAGCACTGGTCTACTAATTGTATCACAGGTTTAGTCTGATTAGTCCAGAACTTTTTGAACATTTTGTAATGTTACTCGTTTTGTCCTCAAATAGCTTTGTCTTGCTCTGCATGAAAGGTGCTTTCCAATTAAAGTTTGAGTATATGAAGTCCTGTGTGCCAACAGAACAATGGTCCACTCAATCTACCTCAGATCAGCTATGTTCATTTTATACTAATGCACCGGAGAAAAAAATAACAGAATTGCCGCACCGGCTCATAAACTGCATAGTTCAAAGTGAGGGGATATTCGAATAATACGGTTCATTCAAATATCGAATAATCATCCACAACAACTAACAAAACCACAGCAACTCATTGTGAGCACTTCATTGACCCAATCAATCCATAACCCTTGATCCTCCACACACCCTGCAGGGTTCTGATGCTGAGTGGAGAGGAGGTGGAGGAGACTGAGCTCCCAGGCTTTGTGGACAACCAGCAGACCTTCTACTGTGGCAACGTAGCCCACCAGCAGATGATTCAGGTACACATGCTATGGCCTAGCCTAGCGAGCCAGAAACGATGAATCGTCCATGCATCACACGCGATTAGAACAATCATTGGTTCTGGTAAAACCAGTGTCGAAAAAAGTGTCAATCAAATAGTGTCATCCAGTCACAGCGCCGTAGATGGGACATGCGGCGTGGAAGCATGACAACCAAAATCCGCTCACGTCTTGCGTCACCCATACCAAACTCCGCCCATATCTCGATTTGAATCATTCAATTGGTCAGCAAGTATATGGATGGCGTCTGCCTGATTTGATATTTCTCAAAGGTTCAGAAACCTTACAGTTGACTCAAATCAGACGACTTGACAATTAGCAGGGTTTAATTTCAGCATGGCAAGTTACAATTGGTTTACAGAAGTTATCAGAAATATGTGTTCAATGATGGTGTTTTAATAGACGACAGCTGTAGTAGAGGTTCCTTATGGATTCCTCGTTGCTACAAGACTGTGCTGAACTCACAGCAAGCCAGTGTTCTTATACCGATACATCACATGCAAATCATATCATTTGGTCACATGGCAGGCAACAATAGGCAGACAATAGGCAGACAGTGTCTGCAGGTATCACCTCTGGCTGGCCAGTGGCAACAATCAGTGCGGGGCCGCCACCTTTGTCCACGTGAGACAAGAAGTCTGGCATTGGCTGATACATTTTTCCCTTCACAATGCGCACATACAGGCACGCATATAGCCATGTTTTTAAACTCTTTAACATTTAACTCACCTGGAGGCAGGAGACATTGCACACTAATATTTCCAACACAGGAACAAACAGCGTGGCAAACGAGGGACAAAAAAAAGTTCAACATCAAAAACGCAGAGAGTGTTCCAAATTCATTCACGCGTCTACTATAGATCCATTGATCTATAGGCTCTTGAATGGGCATCAACTTGGTGGAAATGCGTGCAGTTTCTAATAACAGTGTTTCCTCAGATCATGTCTGGCTCACTGTAGCAGGAGTGTGGTTTCTAACCATAGTGTTTCCTCAGATCACGTCTGGCTCAGTGCAGCAGGCGTGTGGTTTCTAACCAGTATTTCCTCGGATCACTTTGGGCTCAGTGCAGCAGGAGTGTGGTTTCTTACCACAGTGTTTCCTCACATCACGTCTGGCTCAGTGCACCTGGTGCAGCAGGAGTGTGGTTTCTAATCAGTGTTTCCTCCGATTACGCCTGGCTCCCTGCAGCAGGAGTGTGGTTTCTAACCACGGTGTTTCCACAGATCACGTCTCGCTCACTGCAGCAGGAGTGTGGTTTCTAATCAGTGTTTCCTCGGATCACGTTTGGCTCCCTGCAGCAGGAGTGTGGTTTCTAACCCCGGTGTTTCCTCAGATCACGTCAGGCTCGGTGCGCCTGGTGCAGCAGGAGAGCAAAGCTCTGGTCAGCGAGTGGAAGGAGGCGGAGGGCCGTAACATCTCCGTGGCCTCCTGCAACCACACACAGGTAGTGCTTGCTGTGGGGCGACACCTCTTCTACCTGCAGATCCTGGCTGGACAACTGCAGCAGATCGGGTAGGACTTCACTCAAAAGAAACTTGGGATGTCAATATTTAGCCTGGCGAGCCAGAACCAACAATTCGTCCATGCATCGCACATGATTAGAGTGATCATTGGGTCTGGTAAAAGCATGGTTGTAAAATGCGTAAAAAAAAAGTGTAAATCAAATCGTGTTATCCCGTCACTGCGCATTAGGTGGGACAAGCGGTGTGAAGGCGTGACTACCAAACTCCACATCTCGATTCAAATAATTTGATTGGTCTTATACGACATCTGCCTGATTTGCGCAGACCCAATGTACCATCTAGTGGCGTGCAATGCGTGAACGATTCGTTGGTTCTGACTCGATTACGATCAGGGCTTTGCACCGATATTTTTTTCCAATCAGAACAGAAACGCATGAGCATGCACACCCGCGCGTGAGTGTGCATGCTCCGTGAAGTTGCACGGCGCTGACATTCTAAATTCTGCGTATGGACGCCTATTTTCGCGTAAAGCAGCACTAACGGGGCTGTACATCTATCTTCATACTGTAATGCCAGCGCCTCCCTCGTGGGGAGGCGCTTGCCATCCAACTCAGCGAGCCGTTGACACGCCCATACGGGGCAAACCATTTTATGTCCCGTGCAGGGGGCATTATATTTAACGGGTGTGTTGTGCAGGTGAATTTGTTTTTCAACGCCGTGTTTCAACGAAAACGTATGGTATTAACCGGTATTAAATGGTATTAACCAGTATTAACTGGTTACCATTATTTCAAAATAAGTGTTCCTGTTCCAGAACATAAAAAATAATAACGTTTCCGGTTTCGTTTCTGTTCCCTGGAAAATACAAAAAGTTCCCGGTTTTCGTTTTCGTTCCTTGAACCGGTTCAAAGCCCTGATTACGATTGACTCATTCAGTGCCAATCATTTGGTCTTTCAGATATTCTCCATAATATCTACCTGACCACAACGATGCATAAAGAAAAGAAACTGTTCTTTCTAGGTGTGTGCTGTTGTGGCATCGCCGCATGTGTGACTGTGTCCGACTGTGTAGGCGAGTCTAGCACTCTTTAATAGAAGGAGACGGCTCATTGATAGACTTTACCTATTCTGACAGCTGGCTCTAACATAACTGACACCCACACACAGAGCATGGAAGAGTGAGGGAGGGAACGAGAGAGAGGGGTCTTTGTTGTGCGTGTTTGTGTTCTGCGGTGAACTTGTGAGAGACTGGTGAATTATGTTCAACAAAGCGCATGGTTTGTATATGAGTCGGTCATTGTTCGAATCTCGAAGTTCATACTGACAGCCATGACACATGAACTCATGAGTCCATATAGTGTGGTAGTGGTGCAACGGATCGCTGTTAATCCGTTCGGAACAGCACTCACGGTTCGGAACACACTGGACAAAATACAAAAAAACCTGCCTGCTAAGTTTGGCTTGATTTGTATACGGTACCTCCTGCACACACGCCCAATGTCCACTAGAGCCTGTTTGTTGCTGGCTCTGGGGAGACGATTGCACCACCACCCATCTGGTCGTGGCTCTCTATCACTCTCTCTCTTCCTCTCTCCCTTTCTCTTTCTGATCCAAGGATCAATCCAAACCATGAGTCTCTTAATCTGTTGCACCTCCAGTGTACGGGGTGTCAGAAAGTGCCTCATGCAGGTCTGTGTCTGTCCCAACTGGGCTACCTATCGTTCAGGAACAGCACAATTTTTATGCAAAACTGTGCATTCCCACCTGCAATGTTAGACAAGCCGGTGAGGTTGCGCGGATGGAATTCATCTCACTCCAGGGAAGGTAAAGCACTTACTTTAAATGAGTCCATTATAGTTGATTTTCTTCATCTGCCGTTCTGCTGTGAAGTGCTTCCCTCCCTCTCCCTCTCTCCGGGCACTCTGTGAACAGTGTGTGGTGTGAGGACGCTGAGGCGTGTTTTAATTCATCCACCAGCCGCTCGCCGCCTCCGAGGTCTGGGGCGATGACAGCAATTTAATTATCAGCCTGTGTATGAGCTGTGCTATTAAGACCAGCAGAGAATCGACGTAGTGTGGTTTTTCATCTCTTTATCACTGAAATATAATAAATCATTGATTTATTATATTTAACCCTTAGGTGCCGAGGACTCATCCTTCCGTCCTTGTGCGATTTTCCATTTCATTTAAGTGGCATTTTGACTGTGATCATGCTGATGGGTGCGGTGCACAGGATGCATTTTGTTCTGAATTCTTTTTTCTATTTCTTTTTTTAAGATTTCCCACTACGACTGAAACTAACAATTATTTTAATAGTCGATTAGTTGGTGATTATTGAAACGATTAGTTGATTCATCGCTTGGATATTTTTTTTCTTTTAAAAAATCCCCAAACTATTCACAGTGACACAGAAATTAATTGCCATCTTGGACCCAAACTCGTAACAATCAAGTTATACAAGTTGTACTATTATTAGTTACACTAATCATTTTATGGTCCTTGATATTTGTTTTTATCAATAATGTTGAATAATATTGATCACATTCTCAGAAAATATCAAGTAATATCAGATTTGCGTAGATCATTAGGTGGTCGTGTCGGCATAAAACTGGACAATAACAATTATTGAACTCCTTGGCGATTAATTGATTATTGCATTAGTTATCGATTAGTCATCGATTAATCGTCTAATCGTTGCGCCCCTATTTCCCACTAGGTGTGGGTATCGCCAACCCCCTCGCGATACGCGATACAGGGGTCGCAGTACGATACGCGATACATGTGTATCGATAAGTATTGCGATATTTTTAGGCTTATAAGACAAAATTTTAGCCTGTAACTCCTTAACAATACATCACAAAATATTTGTCTCCTCATGTGACTTCCTTCCTCACATTTATAGTTACTGCTCCAACATCACCCAACATTAAAATAAAACATGATATGTAATCTAAAGTTATAAATGTGTTATTGCCTTCTCCAAAGTCATATTTTCCAATTTTAATGGTTCAAATAATTAAATCATTGTCAATTGGTTTTAACGTCTCATTAAAACTAGTAATACTGTATTTTACGTAATAAAATGATCAGCACATTATTAATGTGCTTTGGGAATATTCTCACAACCCTTAATTATATTTGTTCACCAATCAAAGTTAGCTTGTGACCGACACAGACAACAGCAGCTAGCGGTATTGGGAGCTACCGAGTACCAGTCGGAGCATGTTTAGGTATTCTGTGGTTCTGGTTTCGGCACTTGCCATCTGTTCTTTGCGATGTCCGACAGTGTCTGCCCATTCAGTGGCAGTGTGGGCATGAGTGACCACGGCAGACTGTCCTCCACTCCTCTGCCGCTGCAGCAGCGGAAAACATGCGCCCATACATCCGTAAACAACACGGACCCGCCCGGTGGCAGCACGGGGTCCGTTGTGGCGAGCCGGTGTTGTTTGGGGATGCCGGCGCAGCTCCCCGTTCCTGCTGAGCGGAGAGCTGGCCACAGCAGACGCCTCTGCTCCTCACGCACCCAATGGGCCGACATCTCCACAGCAGCAGCGGAGGAGATGGAACGGGGACTCAGCAGGAACAGGGAGGCAACGACATCTCCAAACAACACCGGCTCGCCACGACGGACCCTGCGCTGCCACCGGGCGGGTCAGTGTTGTTCACGGATTTTGGGGGGAGCAGAATATGGGCGCTAAAAAGTTAATTAAAAAAAGCTACAGAAGCAGCAATGGTAGACTGCCGATCGAACGCCAACACACTTCTTCTACTGTCGGTAGCGCTGTAGACACTTCTTCTACTGTCAGCAGCGCTGCTGCCTAGTTCTACCGCCATCTGTGGCCGAAATGCGCATAGCAAAGAGCAACTGTTACAGCTTCCTTTGTTACACGTGGAATACGGATACTGGCGCCTCTGTATCGATACTCGTATCGTTGTTGATGTATCGACGATATATCGCGTATCGATATTTTGAACACACCACTAGTGTATATATATAATGTGTAATTTTTCTCAACCGTTTTACTGACACAGTTAGTGTGACGGGGGACTAGAGAGCGGAGAAGCATACCTGCAGCGTACTAATGTCGGTGAGAGGAAGCGACAGCTCTGTGAGCTGTGAGACTAAGCCACAGGCACATCTGTCTAATCGACCCCAGCGCCAGCCCCTGATTGACCATGGTTAATCAATATGGAATATTATTCCATATTACTATTACTATTTTTTTACTTTATTGTATTTATTACTTCTGGCTGTGTCATTTTGTTGTTATTATATTTTTTGACAGTGCCACTATTGCATATTCTTTCTACTATGCTATTATTTTTCATTGTAGTATTTTCTCAGTGTTATTTCATCTTTTTACTTTGTTATATTTACTGTACCAGGGTGTGCACCATAGACTGTATATAAAGTAGACGCAGTGTGGGGCTCAGTTTTAGGAGACTAGGCTCCCCCCATACCAACCCGGAAATAGGCACGGAAATCAAAACTAACGCGGTGTCCATTTTTATATGTCTATGGTGTGTACCAAATGTCTGAAGTCAAATTACAGTGTGTTTATGCATGACTGGCAATAAAAGCAATTCTGATTCTGATATTAAAAATTGTGTTTCTTTTTTCACCACTGCAATATATAGCTGTTTTGTACTTGCGGTTTTTGTTTTGTTCATGAAGAGCTACGTGGCTACAAATACTTTTAACGAACGTAAAACAGAGCATGTTTCATTTTTTACAACAACGCAAACCTTCCATTTGTTGTCTACATGAGTGTTTTTTTGTTTTGTTTTTTAAACACAGCTGCAGAATCATTGTGTGTGTCTGAAATCACCCCCTACTCCCTACCCCCTGTATAGTGCACTCACTTGCTGTTGAGTACACCTCAACAGCAACGGCCGCAATTTCAGACTCTAGAGTCGGCGTCGTCCAAATTATTATAGGAACATAATGATGAAATATATAATTATAAAATTCAACAATCATCACAAAAAGTCAAAAAAAGTCTTACATTTATAGCTATTTGCTGTGGTTCGTCACGATTTACTCTGTTTTTGGAGTTAAGTTCATTTTTAAAATGTCTTGCAGTGCATTGTGGTTTATATTTCTTCATCTAGGGTACATCGATGCTAGCTACTTTTTGCGGTGCATTGTGAGGATACTTTGAGTGCACTATATAGGGTACATGGAGAATTCGGACACCCCTACAAAATGGCGTGCGCCACATATATTGCACTATATGGGGGATAGGGAGCGATTTCGGACACGGCCCCTGTGATAATCAGGCGGGTGTGTTGTTGGCGGGTGGTTAAAGACACTGCACAACGCCATTCATGTCAATGTCACCGTGTCTACTGCAGCTTCTGCAGTGCCGCCAATTCTACTCCCCTTGCCGGCTTGTCTGCAATGTCTAACCCCGATCACTTCAACCCAGTTCCCGACTAATCCTATGCAATAAAGATTAAAAAACGTGGCGCTGACGCCGGAAAAAAATAATGTTGAAAAAAAGTGCAATAATTGCGCAAAAAACTTGTGAACCAGGCGCGAATATCAATACGCCGTACGCCGTATCATTTGTTGACAATGGAAACCGCAATGTTCCAACCGGATGGCATACGGACCGCAACAGTACGGACCGTATACGGACGGTAACAAGACACTCTGCAGTGGAAATTGAAAGCATTACAGAGCCCTGCGCACTAGGACCTCTAGACTGAGAAACAGTTTCTTCCCACGCGCAGTGATGCTACTGAACGCAGGGGGTAGCCCTGCTTGACATGTTGACATGTCAATAAAGTGCCAATGCGACTTTATAACTTAGGTGCTGCTTTTCTTTCTTTTTGTGTTGACCTTGTTCATTACCTGTTGATCTAGAGAGAGTAGTATGGATATAATATGCAGAGATGGCGAAAGTACCCAAATTCCTTACTTGAGTAAGAGTAAAATACATTTGTGAAAAAACAACTCGAGTACGACTACAAAGTACTGATCCAGATGTCTACTCGAGTGTAGAGTAAAAACTACAGGCTCAAAAGTATTTTTGAAAGTAAAAAGTACAGGCTCTAAAACATACTCAAATGTATTTTTTAAAGTACAAAGTAAACAAAGTGAAATTGTATAAAAAATGTAATTTTTCAATGCCAGTTTTAAAATGTTTGAATGTTGGAATAAATTACAAATGTTGGAATAAAAACCTAGCCTAACTTACTTCACTTAAGGTTCATAAATCCCACTGCCGAACATTGAAATTAACATCTGTAGGCATTACCGCCCCCTACTGGCTCATTCACACTATACATATCCCTGCCACCTACCATCATTACCGCCCCCTACTGGCTCATTCACACTACACATATCCCTACCACCTACCATCATTACCGCCCTCCTACTGGCTCATTCACACTATACATATCCCTACCACCTACCATCATTACCGCCCCCTACTGGCTCATTTGCACGATTCATATCACTACCACCTACCATTGGTGCGTAAAAAAAAGGAATAAGCCTGTTTGGGGAACAGTATGGAGTGGAAGAACAGATATATTTGTTAAAAATCTATTCAGTACAAGTAAAAAGTCATTAGAGAAAAAAAGTACTTCTAAAAGTACAGATACATGAAAAAACGACTTAAGTACAGTACTTAAGTATTTGTACCTCGTTACTTGCCATCTCTGGAAATATGGC
>OMKY01172759.1:0-20541 GCA_900302395.1 Bregmaceros cantori
GGTGGTTTTTGTTTGAGCACCGGTGGTGACGTCTCATTCGAATTGCACCCTGCTCGATCCCCATCGCGGTGTGTCTTAAAGGGTCCCGTACATATGGAATATGTAACTGGGTGGAGAGATAGTCTCTGATACGATAGAGAACGTTACGGTTACGGTACGTAACCATGGTTCTCTGAGTGAAGAGACTATCTCTCCAGCACAATTCCGCTTGGGGATTCGTTGCATCAAAATTTAATCAATGAGTGCGAGGCACCCAGGTGCCTTTATAGCCTCATTAGGCCACCTCCACAGGTGGTGTGTTTTAAAGAATTATCCACGTCACCTGACCCACGTGGGGTCAGTTCCCGTACATATGGAATATGTAACTGGGTGGAGAGATAGTCTCTTCACTCAGAGAACCATGGTTACGTACCGTAACCGTAACGTTTTGTGGCTGGAAGCTAACCCATTTTGCCGTGCTGGCCGTCGGGCGAGCAGGCGTTCGCTGCTAGCATGCTATCAACGGCCGATCGCTGTTCCACCGGGTGCTGCGAATTAATCTTTTATTGGAACATGTTTTAGAAATAAAAATAAGCATCAAGTAAAAAGTGAAATAGCTCATTACAAGTCTGAAGTGGCTCATTTGTGTTTACATGCCGAGTGATATTATGTACTGCTGTTGTGTGTGTGTGTGTGTGTTGAACACAAGGAAACTGAAGATGGCCCCACATTCACATGGCGCCAGCAAATGTGAAGCCAATTTCAGCTTCCTAACATAATAATAATCCTTATTAAAAATAATAATCCTCTGGGTTTTTTGGGGTGAATGTTTACGTTCGAGGTGTCAGGCATGTCACTCGCATGGCATAAAGCCGAGCCCAGCGGGGAGCCGGCGTCCACACCTTGCAGACGCCGCTGAGAAAACTACCTCACCAGCGGTTTTGCTCATTCAGTACCGATGGCCCCCACCTTTTCCCCCCAGACCGGCATCGTCTGGACGGCACTTAAGAGAGTCCAGGGTGGAGTCGCTGAAATTTTAGCAGAAGTGAGATGCGGGAAGTGCAGCGGGAAGAGGATGCTGTCGCTTCCGGGAGATTTTTTAATGTGGCGTGGTTACATCGCTGGAAGTGTGTAAAATCAAATTCCCTGAGATGTTCACACTTGTGTATTTCTAAACAAAATAATGCTTACATCAAATGCCTATTATGTATTTTGTGATTCATTTTAGGTATACCCTTGATTAACCCAAGCATCACTGGGTACTCCTGAAAATAAGGCAATTGAAACTGTTATTTAGATGACAATTTTTAAAAATTAATTCATTTTTTGTAATCTGATTACTGTATTTTTTCTATACTTCACTCCCTGTACCTTTCAAGAATACCGTTATCGGCAGAACATAATTGACCATTATCCTCATCCCCATTCTTTTTGTTCGTGACAAACAGTACAATTTCCGTTGCTGGTCACCCTGACCGGCCAACAATGCTCTTAAAGCCTGCTGCGATGATGGTCTCCCTGAACCGAATTCTCATTCAATCTCAAAGTGTATTTATTGTTATTACGTGTTCTCACTGCCCCTCCGTCCCTTCCAATCCATTGGAAGTTGCTGCAGGACTTGTATTAAAACAACATCAGCCTAGAAACCATGCAACACTTTTTTTCAAAGTAATTTTATGTTTAGACAAAAGGAGCGGAACTATACCGTATTTTGCGGACAATTGAGTGCGCCTCTCTAAAAGCTGCACCCCATCATCTTTAAGAAAACATGGAAAAGTATTCATATACGCCGCATCCGCCTAAAAGCCGCAGCCGCCTAAAAGCCGCAGCCATCTACTGAAATTAATATTTAGTTTAACTGAACAGAACAGAAATGAGCTGATCAGTCTCCGAGCGGAGGCCGAAAATAATGTTGCTTGTCATAACGGTAAAACAGAACTGTTATTGCTTTACTCCTTGTCACGAAACAATCAAACTCCTCTCCCTCAATATCGAAGTGGAAAAGTCAGAAAAGCTTTTCATGGTGCTGCCCAGTAGCTCAGTCGGTTAGGCAGTGCACTGGAAAGGACGCATATGCCTTAATGGCGCGGTGGTTCGAATCGACGTATTACCCGCATGTCTACCCCCCATCTTCACCTGTTTCCACTAACCCTAATAAATAAAGCTTGGAAAAAACAGCCTGAATAGGCTGGAAAAAAACATTTTTAAAAAAAGAAAAGCTTTTCATACCAGTTCTGTTAGTGATGTCCCGTGCTACGTGAAGCGGCTCTATTCTGCCAGATCGATGGATTTCAACTTGAACGCGGCATCATATGAAATCTGTGTTTGTTTTCGATGATTATCTATAAGGGATTCGTAAAAAAATACATATCTATAGTAAAAATATCCATGCGCTCCAGCGCTTCGCCTACTACGGTGCCATCACCTGTGTGTCATACACAGATACAAATTAGATAGGATCGGGCGGCTTTCAAATGTGACTTTCAGCGGCTTTTTTTTTTATTTTATACTAACACACATGAAAAAAAAACTGAATAGCCACACTGCCTCATAAGCCGCATAGTTCAAAATGAGGGAAAAAAGTTGCGGCCGTTGGCTGTTAGCAAGTATGCTAAAGTGAAGTGAGGCTTCTAAATCTGGACTCTGAAGCCAGGAGCACACAGATTTTGAAAATCCTACATGGATTATCCTAACTGCAAGCGGGCCACACAGAAATACAAAATAATTGGTTTTGATCCTTTTGAAGGAAAACATGACCAAAAGTACATACTGAAAAATAACTTCGCCCCATTTCAACATTGTGCCTTGTTTCATGCGTAATGCATTTCTGTTTCATTAGGCTGCGCACCTCCATGGACCCACACTCTCAAACAATGGAAATGCAATGCTGCGGAGAGACAGGTGGAAAGGTTAACAAATAACCCAAATAGAGCATTGCGAATTGCTTGAATTTGGAACTGTGAGGTGTCACTGTTATATATATTGGGCATGGAGACACAAACCCTCTGCCTTTTTTGTCTCCGAACCCTAATTCCATGTGTATATTACTTCCAATAGAGCTGTTGCACGTGGCGTCGCGGCTTGTCGGCGGCAGACATTTTGGTGGCATCACGTAAGTGGAATACTTTACCACTTCATGACCATTATATAGGGGGAAATACAATGGATATAGTTAAGCTGCCATCTGCTGGAAATTGATAGGATATTGCCATGGATAAATCAAATAATAGAACACTTGTATAGATAGAACAATGTTATGCAAATATCGCTCTCTGACAATTCGTCTGACCGCGATGATACCACCATAATGTCTGCCACCGCCAAGCTGTGACGTCACCTTGTAGCAGCCCTTTTGCAACATAGTGAGATAAAGCTGATTCTTTCCCAACCAATTTTTTCTTCCTCCATCTTCTTCCCTCTGAATTCTGCACTCTGCACTTGTACTCTCTCACACCCTCTCTCTCCTAATTAATTGTTTGTGTGTTTATGTCTGTGTGTGCGTGTGTGTGTGTGTTTGTGCCCCCACCACCCACCTCCTCCTCAACAGAACAACCAGCGAGCAAGGTTTACAGAATCCCAGTGCACTGTCTGGGGAGCAGCGAGCTGTAGGCTTTGTGCGCTTGAGTAGTTCCACTCAAGTGCATTTCATCATTTCTAATGTGCGCAGAGTGTGCGGTTTCAGACATGGAAAAATGCACAGAGCGAATTGTATTTACCGCACAATTAGTGCCATTTACTGATCCACTGCATTGGTGGTTCATTCGTGCACATGGTTTGCCTGTGTACGTGTGTGCCTGTGTATGTTAGATGAAAGGTAGATTTTATTTGCACAAATCAGAGTCGGAGTATGTTCTGTATTTTCCACACTATTCCAGTTGCACGCACAGCTGCGCATGTACGAGTTGAGCAATGAAGCATTGTGAAAATTCCATCAGCTTCGTAGTGGCAGTTCTGCTGGTATGCTCATCACGCTTCAGAGTTTGATAGACGTAATGTGACATATAGCAGTAAAGCTCTGGAACCAAATTCTCCTCACACAAAGGTACGTTCTTATTCAATACTGGTTCAAGAGACTGGCTCTGTGGCGCAGTCAGTTAGACCGCTGAATCCAGCCCCCTACAGTCTTGTGCCTGTGGCTTAGGGCGTATTCAGATCTGCCACCTGCCGGACTTTTTGTGTTGGTCTGAAAACAAACACTCGAACTCTGGTGGGCACTTAACACGTGAACTGAGATCGCTTCAGAGACGAGGTCTCGGTCCCCTTCAAAGTTAATTCTAGTGATGTACACAAAATGGCGCGCACACACACGAATTATGCAACAGTGGTATGTCCAACCATTAAATACTAGTAGGCATGTAAAATGGATAGTTTTTTTCTGTGCCTTTGGAAATGTAGGATGTCTAAATCTGCCAAATTACTTTCCTGGAAATGTTCTCTATTCTCCCCGGGCGTCTGTGCGGAACCCGGTAACGGGACGTCGGCACTGAGTAGATCAGTGCCTGGCACCGGACGCTGTAGCCAGGCGAACTCGACCTAGGAACAGAGGTGGTCCCACCACCTATAAAACTTGGCGGAGCGCCGGTCGAGGCGCAGTGGGGCCCGTGGCATAATCTGGAACGACACCGGCACTTGCACAAACTTGTTGCTGTTGTATTTTTTTAATCTACCTTTTTATTTGTAAATATTGATCATATGCTGTTTGTTATGCGCTCTGCTTCATATATGATGCTCATTACCATGCCAATACAGACACTTTTGAGTTGAGTCGAGTCTGTTTCTTTGTCTCTTAGCCCGAGTTGTCCTCAGTGTGTCTGTGTAGAACTCTTGCCTACCGTTGTGCCTTGTCTGCACTGCGCCGGGGAGGTTAAGAATCACAGGTCTACTATACAGAGCTAAATAGAAGTTGCTGCTGCTGCTGCAGCAGTCTTATTTATAACCGCTCAGGAACCCTGGGCGACACACCGCCACCCTTCAGCATGTCTTGACTGCAGCCCATGATTGCATTACATCTGCATATGTGTCAGGTGATTAACACCTGTTTTGTTTGTTGTCGCGCAATTACACAATCTTTCAAACGTTTACTCGCACATCGCAGCAATAAAGCAATATAGCAAATCAATTTGGAGTGCTCGTCCTGATTTTATCGTTAATATCCATCAGTGAGAACTAAGTCTCAGTGCAGACACAACTTTTCGCAGTAGCATATTTGTATCCCCCAAAACGCGGAGATGTAATGGCTTTGCGTGCACCGCCATTGCTGTGTCCTTCTCCGCCACCACGGCAGATCCTTCGTGTTAACGGCATAACTTTTGAGAGGATGGATTTGTTCCGGAGGCATTTTTGTGTTTTCCAAAACTTCTGACCGGGTGAATGTATTGCCCCATTTTTTTGCTTTGCTGTTTGTTTTGCTTTGTTTTCTGAGACATTAGTCGTCACCTGATATTCTACTTAATTATGTTTTTAGTCTTTCTTAAAATCTTTATACGGTCAAGAAGTGTTGACTCTCACAGCATTGTGTCAACAACAAAGAGAAATTGATCGCATTAGCATTCAATGCATAGCCTGGTTCTGAAAACAACTAGTTTCAGAATATAGTAGGATAATTTTTTACTTATAATATATATTAATATTATTTATTTTGAAAATTGTTTTATTTTTTTTTTCATAGTTTAAGTAACTATACTTTTAATCAAGTATATTTTTTGAGGAGAAAATGTCCAATAATGAATGGGAATAGCCTGCTCACATTCCAGTTGCATTGCGTTTTATGCAGCTTTATCTCTTTCCACTGTATTGTATGATGAATAATTAATAGCTTAGCTGCTATAATACATGTTCTATGGATGCA
The DNA here is from genome assembly GCA_900302395.1 of Bregmaceros cantori. Lineage (NCBI taxonomy): Eukaryota > Metazoa > Chordata > Actinopteri > Gadiformes > Bregmacerotidae > Bregmaceros > Bregmaceros cantori. The sequence continues at coordinate 5,828 of OMKY01172759.1, forward strand.
CTAATGGTGTGGCTCATTAAAAATCTGTTTCCGTGTGCATTTAGGATCTTAATATGTGAGGTTATTGTTGTGAATAAAGCCAGCATTTAATGCCCACACCGGTAATCACCTGATACGTCTTTTTTACGGCCCAGAGTTTGGTCGATTAGATTCGAAAAGTGGCTGAGGCAGTGAATAGGTGATCGCCATCAGACCTACAATATGTTACGCTTCTGAATAATTCAGTAAGCACTAGCCAAACAAATCGTATTCAAGTAATTAAACCTGCTTTCTCTGTCCAACCCAAGTACCACAATTTAAAAAAAAAATAGGCAAGACAAATACCACATCTTATCTAGCGGTAAAACAAGGGGTGTTTGTCACGCTGTGTGCAAGCTGCGTGACAACTGTGATTGGTTGGAAGTGATGCAGATGTGGGGTTTGGTTTGTTCCAGAAAAAAACGTGTTGTACATTTACACAAATGGTCCAACCACGTGTCATTTTATATTTTATATAGATATATATTTTTTATGTTTTTATTTTCATTAGGCTTTTGGTGATTTTGCTATAGTAAATAAGAAAATTAAGACAACTTTTAAAACATATTTGAATTCATATGGAAAGTATGTTTTATACTAAATTAATTATATAATTTATATAATATATTATTCTTTAATACATTTGTGAATGAGCCCTTAAGTCTGTCACCACAGTCTAGCATGGTTTTCATTATCACTCTTTAAACATAATCACTTTGATCTTGGCTCTTAATCATCTTAACTACCAGCACCACACAATCTGTCTACCTTTGTGGAAAATAGAGATATGATCCAAATCATGTAGTATACCACAGAGTTGTAATTTATCTTGGATTTATCACATGCAAACTTGGTACGCTATATCACAACATTCCCACATTTCTCTCAACTAAAATTCCAGTCAACAGATTTTTATGTAGCCGCCAATCGCCAACAAAGTACGATTGAAGTCATGGCATGAGATTGTGAAGACATTTTATATTGTTATATAATTATATATTATATTCTATAATATACATTTTCCATACTTCCAAATCATTCTAAGTAGGCAAAATAATAGTTTAGAAATACACATTTCTCAATAAAAAGTCAATGTCTAAGTTATGTCTACAATCTTCCCTGTTTCATAGAACGGGATGAAGCATCTTCACTACTTGATATTTTACTTGGTTACTTTAATATGATGCAACACTACATGTATTCATTACCATAACCCTCGTGATTATTACCTTACATTCTTATATTTATTTTTAGATTTATTTAAGTTATTTTGTCAGATGAGGAAAAGACTGGTCAGAAATCAAATTTGTTTTAATAAGAAGTCAGTGTTGACATTTTCCCCGCGTTCTGTCTTGTTTTGGTGGATGACGAGTCATAGAGGGTCGAAAAGCTGCATGTATTCTTTTCTGTATACTGTATGCATGAATTTACCCCAAAACTTTTAAATAATGCATACACCAAACAGTCAATTAATCCACTTACTGCATTAAACTTCACCAGTCTCACATTAAATGGTCCCCCCAGCCAGCTCGGCACTAGCACTATTCGCTTTGGCGATTGCTGCGTTGTGATGCAAACTGCCTCTGCAGAAACGATGGAAGGAGGAGAAAGGCCCCATGCAAGCATCCCTATCTTTAGCAGTCCTGCAAAAAAAAACCCTCGGACGGTAAATATGAAAATAACCATGCAATAGATAAAATGTCACACGCAGCATCATGTAGAGTGTTATCGTCTCAAAAATACCTAGTAAAACAACAAACGCCACACTCTCTAAAATACTCTCTCTCTCTCTCTCTCTCTCTCTCCCAGATGCTTTGTGTGCACACCTCGCAGATATGCAGACACTGTCTCACGACATAGTTCCCCCAAGGTCTCACACACACACACACACGCACATACACACAGGCCTGCCAAGGCGCCGCGTGCGTGGATGCACATATGCGAGGATGTGAATACGGATTATGCGTGTGCAGGTCTTCTCTAGAGAAGCTTACACCATGTACTCATCTAGCGACGCCAATGTTGCGTGTTCCAACACAATGTTGGAACGAAAAACAACAACATAAAAAAAAAACAGCGATTGTGGCGTGTGCCTGTGTGTGTGTGTTTGCGCACAAACAAAAACACACACACACACATACACACTCCTTGTGCACACATTCAGACACATGGCAGCCTAGAAGTGTGGCAGATGAAACGGTAAAATCTGAGCTCTGGCAGCAGAAGCTAACCATCTAATCTGATTAGGGGACCATTGCCCGTTGCTAGGGTTACGGCTACATGTCCTCACATCCAGCCATCTCCTCTTGAGCACAAGCCATAGCGTGAGGCAAGGAGCAGCAGGGTTGACTACCAAGAGACATTTGTCGTTACTTTGCCGAACTTCGATCTAGTTCATTATATTTAAATGACCACCAGCAAATAATTGCTGGTGTTGGTGCACATTCTCTTAATGAACACTCATAATGAACTTTAATAGAAACACATGCAACACCACTTTAAATAGTATACAATGTAGCTGCCAAGATTTTTTTTTTATGTTGAAAAATAACACTTATAAAGCAGTCCACAGTGCATCGTGTTGAGTCACCTGTGAAGAGGACCATAGAACGATAAAAAAGATTGCAGCCGTGTCCCAGGTCGATGGAGTCTAAAAGAAATAATAATAATTTGAAAAACAAATGTCTACATTGCGGCGTTGTGGAATCGACTGATTTGTTGCTCTAACAAAAAAAAAGGATGTGAGGGAAAAAGGAGAAAATGTCCACAATATGATAGAAGCATAATAAACATGATGGGTGGGTTCAGGCCAGCTCGCCCCTTACCCCGCAGGCGAGCTGGATGTTTTTGTGCATGATGGTCACCAGAGATGGCAAGTAACAAAGGACAAATACTTAAGTACTGTACTTGTGTAGAATTTCCAAGTATCTGTACATTTAGAAGTACTTTTTTCTCTGAATACTGTTTACTTCTACTCAGTAGATTTTTAACAAAAATACCAGTACTTCTACTCCTTATTTTTCCTAAAACAGGCTTGTTACTTTTTTTCTTTTCTGCAGCAACATGTATAGCGTGAATGAGTCGGTAAGGGGTGGTACTCGGTCATGCACTGAGTACAGTAGCAGTTAATACGTTCTTTTTATTTGGTCTCTGGGCGTGCCCCTCAAAGAAAAAAAAAATTGCCTGTAAAGTGTTAAGGCAAATTTAGGTTTTGTACTTTGTACTTTATACTTTCAAAAGATTTTAAAACATTTTAGAGCATGTACTTTTTACTTTCAACAATACTTTTTGAATGCATTTCTCAGCCTGTACTTTTTACTTTACTTGAGTAGATATCTGGATCAGTACTTTGCAGTCTTGAGCCCAATTCGCACTGCCATTGAATTACGTGGGGACCTCTGGTAATTCACAATTACCCCCTGATGTCTGTGTTATTTTGTTGCACATTCTGACGGGATTAGTAAAAGCCTGTCTTTTGCTCAATTTAACAGACATTATGACACATGTGCCGTATTTTCGCTTGCCCACACGTGTACACACATACACAATCACGTGTGTGTGTATTTAACAATACTTTGTTAGCAGAGTTGAGGTGCCTGCACTGCTGTCTGCTAGCAGTGTTGAGGTTGCTGCATTACTGCCTGCTAGCAGTGTTGAGGTGCCTGCACTGCTGCCTGCTAGCAGTGTTGAGGTGGCTGCAGATATACACATACATTTGCATACGTTACATACATACATTGATGCAAGTATGTAATGGGTGTAAAATGAAACCAGGGTGCTGTGGGATAAACATCTCACACACACAACGCATCATAGGTTAGGATCATCTCACGTGGGAAAGTGAGAGTTCCCACAATGCAATGGGAGAACTGGTGGCTGGGATCGGAGTTAGTGCACCATGACTGCCCAGGAATTGCGCAAGAGGGGACTTTATTAGCAGATTGCCTATACGGTAATAGGCTGTGCAGCCTATTACTGTCGGTTCGATCACTGTGTATTGAGAAATTTGAATATGACCGTTTCATTTGGTGCCGTGACCCGGATCATGCACATAGTCCTATACTTTAAGTAGGCACTCTATAGCATCACCTACCGTGTATGTGTGGCCAACCTGAGGACTGAAGGTTAAGTTTAGAACCAGGATGCAGAACAGGTGAGAGATGTGAGTTTCCATAAGCAAGGGCGATGTGTGATGAGTTTAAGCGGGGTAATGGGTTTAAAATGAAACCAGGGGGTGCTGCAGGATAAACATCACACATATGATATGGTAGGATCACGTGGGTAAGTTCCCAGAATGCAATGGGAGCAACATGGCTGAGATAGGAGTTAGAGCACCATGACTGCCCAGACATTGCACAAGAGGGGACTTTATAAGTTGTTGATTGCCTATGGTAATTGGCTATGCAGCCTATTACTGTCGGTTCAATCACAGTGTATCGAGAAATTTGAATATGACTGTTTTATAATCATTATATACACATTCAGCTATTTTTTCAAGATATTATTAGGTGCGCTCAATAGGTTCAACGAAAACAGATGCCTGTCTGTGGAAAATACATATTTTTGACGGCTAATGATATGAACTTGGAACTGAACACTTCACATGTCAACACTCCAATCTGCTGAGGTTTGATGTAGCACCCGCATCCTCAGTCCCAGGTCAACAAGCAGAAGGTGCATTTACTATTTCCGTCGTTAATTAGCTTGTTTAATGCTCAGGCTAACACCTTTGCAAATGCTGCAGACAGGTTGAAGGAAAAAGGCAGGGTTTTAAAATGGGGTGTGATTCATTTATTTTTTTCAAAAGTTTCAGTAGAAACTTTTGTAATAGATAGATGTTCACGGCCAGAAAATTATACGCAAATCGCAGGGTATCCTCCTGCGCTATTGTAAGGCCACTTCTCCCCTCACACCAACATGGAAGCTCAAAATGGCCGAATGGGCTAGAACAACTTCAAAAAGCCACTCTGACAAACAGCGACAAACAAGACCGGCCTTCATATTCATGGGAATATGATTTATGAACTTATTTTACAAATCTAAATTTTAAAACATGCGCGTCCCCCAGACCATAGGTCGATCAGTGGCGCAGGTTCAAATCCCCTATCTGACTTTTCTGCAATGTCTGCCCCCGACACTTCATCCCAGTTTTCGATTTAATCCTGTCACTATCTCTCTCAATAAAGAATGAAAAACGGCGGTAAAATAATTTTAAAAAGAAAAAAAGGGAGGCGCGCGCTCTATAATCACTCTGCCACCGCGTCCCCCTCACAAAGTAGGAAATTAGGAAAATTATGAAAAATGGAAGAAATGTGATTTTAAGAGTGGGAGGCAGGGGGCGCGCGGCGGCTGAGCGGGTAGAGAGGGCGTCCCCCAGACCATAGGTTGAGTAGTACTGCAGGTTCAAATCCCCTATCCGTCTTTTCTGCAATGTCTCCCCCCGACTCTTCATCCCAGTTTCCGTTTTAATCCTGTCACTATCTCTCCCAATAAAAGAAAGAATGAAAGAAAAAAAGAGTGAGAGGCTGCTTGCTTTCCCGAGGGTGCTCTATGGTGAACGGCCCGAGGCTGCCTGTTCCTAAAGGTGCAGCAAACAGGGCGGAGGAGCCTGCCTGTTCCCTCAGGGTGCAGTGTTACAGAGAAGTGAGATGTTTCCTCTTGACAAGACATGGGCGTGGTCGTGTCAGAGATGTACAGACACTCGGGTAGGTAGGTATTAAGACATGTGACAGCCACTGGACTTTCTAGGAGGCAGGCAGTATGATATGCTGGGGTGGCTGGGGCTGGTGGCTTGCTCAATCCCCATCACATCATCACGTTGAAAGAATTCAAAATGATAAAGAGTAAAGATTACTTACAAAGTACCAACTACTTGTATCACCTACAGGACTGCGGTGATGCACATGTACAGTACACGTGCCTGGTAGGCTGCAACTTCTAAATTTGGTAACAATATCAGCCGGACCGCTGCAAGACTTAATGTATATGTAACAGTCCAATGTACGACACTCCGGACGCTGCGGTAGACGCAGCGCCACTAACATGAATGGGGTCGCGTTAGGTGCGGTGTCCATAACCACTCGGCCAACGCTGAGCCCATGAATCCTTTTTAATAACCAGATAAATATGAGCACCGAAGAGTCTGTTGTCTTATTTCAACCTTCCTACGAAATAGAAAGAACCGGTAAACACTGTGGTCTTCAAGACAGACCAAGGTCATAGATTTAAAAACTTTCTGGTCAACGATCTATAACATTTCAGGAAAGTCAGACTTCGTAGTTGCCTATAATCGCTGGCATATTAGAGCAGTGATTGTATGGGTATGGGGACAAAAACTTTTTCAATATGCACAAAAGTTCTCACAAAGTAATACATCTAGGCCAGGGGTGGGGAACCCTTTTCCCATCAAGGGCCGTTTGCAAATGTATAAAATCTACCAAGGGCCGCAGCGTACACAGCGTATATATTGAATTTGATTTTTCAATCATTTTTACTGTCCTAAAGCTGTATTTTTGCCACTTGCGTTTTAGTCTTAGTCTTAGTCATTGAGACTAAATTTTAGTTTAGTCATAGTCACTTTTAGTCAGCTCCATCGTTCTAAAGATAATATTAAAAGTATATAAAACTGAACGTTGAGCACCATGACTGCGCATTCTTAATATACAGTCAATGCTTGTTATGCACTAGTGGTAGTGGGGCAGCTGTGGGCGTGGCTTGCGAGCGAGCTCGCCCGTGCACGTATGTAGACGCACGGACACAGACACACACATGATGACACACAGGCAGGCGAACAAAAACAGTATTTTGTTCTGTCGAGTTATTAAATTCTAATACATTTAGGAATCGCTCCACGGGTCAAATGACAGGGTGTCGCGGGCCTGAGGCGGCCCGAAGTCTGCCACTTCCCCACCCCTGATCTAACCTCTCTATCATAATATATCGTAGTGTCCCGTTGGTGTGATTTTTGGTTGGCAATGGCATTGCATGCAGAAGATCTTGCAAAGGACTCAGAGTGAAAGACGTGACCTTTGCGGCACTTATTGGGAGGTTTGGGTGCTACATTGACACAGGACAACACCAAGCGCAACAAGTCAGCATTTTGACAGAAGATAAACAAAGTTGTGCCGTCAAATGACATCAGGGGCAGGCCAGACAGAATCGCCTGATCAATACTACGGCGCCAGGGCATGCGGGCAGGCTGCCGCCGCCTCCGCATTGCATTCCAAACACTTGCTCTTAATATAAGCATTGTTTCCGCATGAATAAGCTTCTCTGTCAAACCCGCGGTCCTCCACCCCTTCATTCTCTTTGTAGTAAAGGCTTGCGGTTGAAGTGTTTAGCATACGTTTGCCAGCAAATCGAATTTAAATTGTTCAATAAAGGAACCAACAACTTGCAAGAACAAACACAACACGCTAAGAAATTGGACTGTCGCCCCGGCTGCTGGGAAAATACAAATGCCGGCCTGTCGCAGCCCCTTCCCACCTCAAACACACACTGAGCTGACAAACAAACACCCTGCTACCCACAATCCCTTGCTCCTATATGAAAAAAACAACAACAGCAGATCATTAGGGCAGATGCTGGAGCGTAGCAAGTCGAAACTTCAAAGTTGGTGCAAAATAAACTCTCAGATCTCACAGAGAATTAATCAAAGGGATTCACTCAGTGAGCCATCCTAGTGTTTGTATCAATTTATTTATGTATTTATTATCTCCAACAAGGGAGGTTGTTATGGCAGCGTATTCTAGCATTTAGTTACAATGAAAGGCCATCTACTATATACTTCTGAGTGTAAGTTGTGAGAGCGGTAGTTTTGTTGCACGTTTGCGTTATTGCTTACAACTCCTTCATCTCACTGAGCAGAAAAAAGGGTACTGTAAATGATGTGGGAGAGATCTCGCTGTTGTAATCTGCTGTGTTGAAGTTGTAATCTGCTATGTTTAAAGTGTATATAACTCCACTAGAAGTATAGTGGAAAGTCACAGAGGAGCCACTAAATCAGGTCAACGTATTAATGTGTATAAATGGTTTCATATTTAAAAAATAATAATAAAAATCACCATGAAAAATGTACTTAAAAGCAAGAAGTACATTTACTTTTGGACCCATCTGATTGAGTTGTATTATTATGTCCTGGCTTACAATGCTATTAAAGTTCTGAAATCTGGACTTCCACTTCACTGGGTTATCCCTTGTCATGGGAGATGGTTGTTTGAAATCAAGGTTAAATGTATGAATTTACCAATTGTCGAAAGATGGACATAGCTAGATATCCAAGCTACGAATACCTAACTTCAAACCGTTACATACTGCCGCAAATTCTCATTCCCTTGCTTTCCACCAGGGCTCCAAAACGGTTCAAGGAATGAAAACAAAAACCAAAAACGAACAAAATTTTACAGAATTTTACGAGGAAGCGTAAAAGGAAACGGAAAAAGATTTCTTCAACTGTTCCGGAACAGAAACGGAACATTATGAAATCCACCAAACTGGTTAAAAACGTTTTTCTCGTCCTCTATATATTTAAACATATCCTATGTCTCTGAGACCATTTCCATTCATTGTCAGTCATCAAGCCGAATGCATCTGGGGCTCCATCTTGTGGACAGACGAGGAAGTTAATGTAATGGTGTTTTAAACACTGTTTTCACGTTAACACAGTTGCACTGAAGTCCACCAAATATATTCTGTATTAACTATATATAAACCTAACATTTAACAATATAAGGAACTTTAAGAACGAATAACATTTTTGCGTTCCGAACCGGTTCATGATCAATATTTTGTTGGCGGAGCGGTTCAGAGAATGAAAAAGTTAAGCATTGGCCTGCCTGAACCGTTCGGAGCGGAACTTTTAAAAAATAATTTTTTCTTCAAGCCTTGCTTTCCACCCTCTCACTTCCTCTCAACCATTCATTTTCCCCCACCCTCTCTCGCTCACCTTCTTGCTTTGACACTTGCTCCCACCCACAGATTTGTCTATGTGGAGGAGAGAAGGCGATACCATCGATCTTCATAAGGGGGGCGATGCACATGGTTTCTTCGTACGGCGCTACCTGAGCCTTATCTGGAGATTGGTGAGAGACACCTGACTGATCAAACTGATAGCAGCCCTCCACCCTTTCCTCCACTTTCGCCCCAACGCTCTTCTCTCGCCTCTGTGTGGGCAGGTTTTTTTTAGGTAATGGAGAACAGGCTACAGCAGGGCTATTCAACTGGCGGTCTGCGGGCCAAATCCGGCCCACCAATCAATTTTTTCTTTGGTTAAACATGTTTTATCTTTCTGAGATGCTGTTATTTACCTCACCAGAAGCACTAGAAATTTGTTGTTGAGGATTGAGGCTAACCGAGTTTCTGTTCTTTACCTCAACAGATGCACTATAAATGTGTTGTAGTTTAAGTGAGCGGCTGCTGTTTACTGGTGCAGTCTGGCATCTGCTCGGGCCCCTGGCCCATTGGGCTTCTGACAATGCCGCTCTCTGAGCAAAGTAGTTGAATAGCCCTGGGCTACAGCTTTAGGCATTTTTCAACATGTCTACTCAGTGGGAACACACACCTACAGGGTTATTTAAAAAGGATGGCGGTAACTTACGGTGTCCGAAAGCGATCACTTTTTGACCTGCATATGCACGAACGCTGCCCTATTTTAACAGCACAGTAACGACAGCGCAGGTGCATGACAGAATGCACCTGCATTTGCTTGCATGGTAGAAATAATGATACAATCATTATCAATAGTCTAGAAAGAAGACGGCGTATATGTCGGATCGCTGTACAATATTTAAATATGTTAAATACAACAGCGTCTTAAGGTGCGCATCCACTCCCCGTGAGTGGATGCGCGCGCTTGTATAGTCAGAGACAATTCGACTCGTTGACAAATGTATCTCTGCTGAGGAACCGGCGGTCTGAATAGATGCGTGCCAAAGCTATTTCGGGAAACGACCCGCGCTGCATCCAGTTTTCCCCTTCCATTCAATTAGCTAGCCGCTAGTTTAATTGAAAGGCGCCCCGCTCCCGATCTGATCAGTCCTATCAAAGATGGCGGCCACGGGACTCGTCTACTACTATAGGCGCATAACACACAGTCGCCGGTGCGCTAGTGTGACGTGATATTGCAAGTAAACAGCGCTCGGAATGAGAGACTTATTTTTCTCCTTCGGCGCTAATCTTGTGCAAGATGGCTGCCGTGAGATCCGCTATTTTTCTATCTAGGCGTGAAACTGTAGTAGTGTGCTATAGTGTGATGTGCAAGCTTCTATATTGCATGTAAACACAGCGATCGAAACGAGAGACGTGGATGACAAATGACAAAAATACTGGTCGCATGCGACGAGTATCGTTTTCTGACGTCTGTTGGTGGATTCTTACTGCTTGGAGTTTTGGAAATTCTGGACAAGGGTAGATGAGTGCCGCCGTTCCGGGTGAACCACGGCATCACAGATTGCCACAGAACTACAGAAGCGGTAAGTCTCCCGAGTCCCGACACAAACTATTTACTTCTGTAAATAGTTGTAATATTCAATGCTGAATTGAAAGTGTTGTGTGACATTAACTGTGATATTATGATTATTTGCTCGTCCGTAGCCTGTAAGTTAACGGGAAAACTCTGTTAGCTCAGCTGTCAATCATTTTGACAGTTGATACTAGGGTGGGCCAGCTGTCAATCAGAGTGGCACCGGCCCACCGCGGCCCTAATGTGGCTACACCACTTGCATGGGGGAATGGCGCACTGACAATTATCAGTGACTTCATGGAACGCGGTGTCAATTTTGGAATCACCTGTGGTTTGTGGCTCGTATTCCTTTTCTATGCGCCCGCGCGCGTGTGTCTGTGTGAATGTATGAAGTCATGCGTCGAACACGTTCTTATTTCCATAGGTGTGTCTGCATGGTCCAATCAGATGCCAGTATATTCTCAGTATGTAAACCGTCAGCTCATCAGATGTTTTACAGACCCCACATACGCGTGCAAACACACACATACACAGGGAGAGGGGAGACGAAAGGGAGAAAGAGAAAGATGGGCACAGCGTGGCATGATAGAATATAGATATCTTAGTGAACTACAATATTATGTCTGTCAGATGCGCTTTTTCTGTGCTTAAATGCTTTTGCTTGTCTGCGCGTCGTGTTTAGAGTGTCAGAAGCTCACGCACTTTGCCGCCACCCTGATTTGCAAACATTTGTGATGTTTGTATTAATTCATTTTAGAGTTATTTTTATTTGTCTGCGCATAGAATGCGCAGACAAACGGCTGTCTGAACGAGGCCACTGAAACCTTGATGGAAGGTAGGGGATGCGAAGGACGAGTGAACTTTGACCAGGAACCCCAGCTTGCCTGTGTGGCGATCAGACCACAATAATAACTGTTTTCCAGACATGCACGGCACTCACCCTGGCTGTCCGAATAACAGAGATGAGATTATTGATTCATCAGGCACAGAGCTCATTAATGTCTTTAAACACAAACGCACGTTCTCTGTTTGCACTTTCACCCTTCTTCCTTCTCTTTTGAAATAAATATTCAGATGAAGCCCCAAGTGCTTGTGCAAGTTATGCTTTTCTGTTTTTCCTCATTTCCTCAAGACCACCAGACTTAAGAACACTTTCTGTCCCCCGTGCGCTGTTGAACTGCATGGGCAAGGTGCAGCATTGATCACCACAGAATGTGGTGCGGACTATTGACTCTGACAACCATTAGACCACCATTTTCCTAAAGGGGCCCTGACACTTGCACGTTTTTGTGGCACGCAATCAACACGATTGTCTCGTGGCAGTGCGTGTCATTTTGCCGCATGAACCAGGAGTTGCCCGCACAATTTACACCATCGTCACTCACAGGTAACGTCGGGTGAATGAATGAGTGACGACCCGTATCCGAATTAACACAAGCGGATACGCGAGCACGCTCATAGTGCCCGCAAACCCATGACGTTTGCTCATATTTAAGCAAACAAAATACATTGAAATGAAAAGAAAAAATATTAGTTTAATTGAATCGACGCAAGAAAATGATAATCTTTTTAGTACTAGCATTCTAGCCCACACAGGGCATTTAAACGTGATAGGTTTCCGATCTAACGCCAACCGTATTGGCTGCCATTCTCCAGCACTGTTGTGAATGCTGGCTGTATCTGTGTCTCAGGCACAACAACAACAACAGGTCAGGGACAACGCATGACACGATGGCGAGGCTGGACTAAATGTTATTTCATGTGTGTAATGCCGTTACCCCCATTGTAACTGTACTTTTTTACAAATGTAGTTGTAATGGACTACAGTTACTTTATTTTGTAATCTCATTACGTAACGTGTAATCTGTTACTTCCCAACCCTGGATGCCATGCACACAGACTTCCACTGGTGTGGCCGAATGGTCCCTGTCATGGTGTCAGCAAAGCAAGACTTTGAACCGGATCAAGGAACAACTGGGTGTCACGTTTATAATGAAACGTGGGTGAAGGTGAATCCATAACACTGGTTTATTAACTATTCACAGTGCACAACATGGAACGTCTTTCTATGAGAGCGTCTTGTCTACTCGCCGGATGTTCACACATGCACGCCAATCGCACACGCACTCGCATGCACGCTCACATCACACTCACGTCACACCACATCTCCCCCTTTAAGTAAAAGGCAATGATGTTCAATATGTGCTGTGTGAGTCCAAAGTTTCAAACACATTTAACTATCTCTCCCTTCTCAAAGTCCTTCTGTCCCTTATCTAGGAAGATCACACTCACAGGTGTGTATTAACATAAATGTGAAACACTTCATTTTTTCTCTGCACACATTTTTTTTCCAACGTCCAAACCATCAAGTTATTAACTGGAACAAGTAATAAAAGTTCTTGACTCACCCAGGCGATGTTCATCTAACCATCTCGGTACCTGAGAGGTGGTCTTATCTCACGCCTCTAGAAGTCAGTCTTGTGACTCCCTGAGAGGATGAGGGTCGCAAGGGACTCCCTGGAGTAGTCTCTGGAGCTGAATTGCTCGGAGGCGGCACAACCTCTGTGCTGACTTGCGCAGGACTGGGTGTAGGTCGTACTGGCGCCCCGGCAGTTGGTTGTTGTCGCTCCGGCGGCCCGTCGTCGTCTGGGACCGCTTGCAGATGCCTCCTGTTGCGGCGCATCACGGCACCATTGTCCATCTCAACGAGGTAAGACCTTGGCTCTCCGGAATGTCCGACGATCTTAGCAGGAGTTCTCCATCCCTTGTCTCCGTCCAGCATCACTCTGACCTTCTGCCCCGGCTGTAGTTCTGTCACGTTGAACCTCATGAGACGCATCAAGAGTCGATGACACCGCAGTGGCGCTTTGTCCAGGTCGTACACGTTAATCAACGGCACCAATGGTTTGTGGTCGGTCTGCAGCAGGAAGTTGTCCATCCCCTGCACGTATCTTGTGAACCGCTCGCAGGCCCACACAGATGCTAGGCACTCTTTCTCAATTTGAGAGTAGCGTTTTTCTGTCTCTGTTAATGTCCGTGAGCAGAAAGCGACAGGTCTTAGCACTCCACCGTGGTCTTGTAGCAGTGCTGCCCCCAGGCCGTAACTGCTGGCGTCTGCACTCACAACCGTACGGCGAGCAGGGTCGTAATACGCTAGTGCTGGCGCAGAAAGTAGCATGGCTTTTGCTTTCTTTAGTGCTCGGTCCTGAAGCTCACCCCACACCCACTCACTCTCCTTCTTGAGCAGCTCGTTGAGTGGGTGCAGCTCAGTTGAAAGACCTGGAAGGAACCTTCCCACATAGTTGATGAGGCCCAACAGCTGGCGCAATTCCCCAACGTTGGTCGGCCCTGGCATTTCAGTGATGGCGCGGACCTTGCTCGTGTCCGGCCGTATGCCCTCTGCACTGATTATGTGTCCAAAGTAGTTGAGTTGTGACTTCCCAAAGTGGCATTTGGCTTTGTTCAACTTGAGACCTGACTGCTTGATTGTGCGCAGAACAGCCTCCAAGCGCTGATCATGCTCCTTCTCATGGGATCCATATACTAGAATATCGTCCATGACGACAACCACTCCCTCGTGGTTCTTGAGTAGGTCTGACATCAGTCTCTGGAAGATCTCCGGTGCTGATGATATCCCGAAGGGTAGGCGGCGGAAACAGAACCTCCCCATCGGCGTTATGAATGTAGTCAGCATCTGACTTTCGGGGTCCAATGGAATTTGCCAGAAACCACTGGATGCATCGAGTGTAGAGAACACCTTGGCGCCTGCCAACTTTGGTGTGATGTCATCCAGGGTCGGCAGCATGTAGCGTTCCCTTTTCACTGCTTTATTCAAGCGTTTGAGGTCGACACACACTCTGATTGCTTCTGAGTTTTTCTTTGCTGCTGGAACCATAGGCGCGCACCAGTCAGTAGGTTCAGTTACCTCCCTGATCACACCCATGTTCAACATTCTTTTTAGTTCAGCTTCTACCTTGGGTAAGAGTGGAAACGGAACACGCCGCGGCGTAGCTGTAACGTAGGGCTCAGCATCAGCCCTCAGCTCTATTTTAACTGGGTTGCAGTCCATCAGCCCAATGTCTCCAAACATGTCGCTGAGCACCTCCGTGTTGACTGCCCCGATACGCGCTACTAGGCCCATCTGCTTGGCCACGCGCTTCCCCAATAGGTTCTGTGCGAATGGTCCATGTATGACGGTCACCCAGTACTTGTATTTTTGTCCCTTGTATTGAGTGGT
>OMKY01172794.1:4284-17221 GCA_900302395.1 Bregmaceros cantori
TAATTTGATAATCGATTAATCGACAGCGATTCATCGTTTCCTTGTTTGGCCCATTCTCCACTCAAACGTTTTGAATATATGTTGTTGCCAATTCCAGTCTCCTTTCCCAGTTCCATTCCCAAAATATAATTAAGTGTAACAAGGGCGATAGTATATACAGACAGTGATCGCTTCAACGGTAATACAGCCGATTACTGCAGGGCAACCAACTGTTGATATACACTGGTCTATGCACAGACCTTTCCAGTCATGGTGGCGCTGAGTATTCAAATTCCCTTAGCAACCCCTGTTGCTATGCTCCTATTGCATGCTGGGAATGCCACCCGACCATGTCATATGCTCCCTCTAAACCAATTTGTATGCGTCGTGTGATTCTAATCCAGCAATCTCCGGTTCGTTTCACACTAGAGACCTGCACTCCCGCGGGAATTGCGGGACGCGGGACAAAAATTGAAAGCTCATTGCGGGGGCGGGCGGGACTCAGCGAGAGGAGTGCGGGTGCGGGCGGGAGCGGAATTGAGCCGCAGTCCCGCAAGCTAAAAACATTTTAGCTTGCGAGGCTCCGCCGGCATGCGGCTTCTCTTTCGACCTATTTGGATCGGATACTTATAGCGTTTGTATCCGATTCCGATCTAACGCCTACCATTTCCGGTCACGCCGCTCGTTTCCATTTTAAATAAAGTTGCGGAAAAAAAAAATCCGTTCTGCTCTTCCGTGTTCGGCTCTGCTCTCCCGATCATGACTGAAGAGGAGACTAAGCAGAGCTCATCTACTGGAAAAATATACAATACTTCAGAAGTAGCGGGCGCGGGACTGAACACTGCGGGAGCGGGCGGGCGCGGGACGGGAAAATCGGTCCCGCACAGGTCTCTAATCTGTACTATATACCTGGTAATATGTGATAATATTTTAATGACTTAAAAGCTTTATCCAATATTGCTTTTGTTGATGCTTTATAACTATTCAATTCATTCTTACATACACTTACAAATTTTCCCACCCAGGAGATGCTGCTGAAATGTAAGACCCATCCACTGTTACCACTCTTCTGGTAATCCGTGAGTCAAGTGACTAACCCAATAGTGCTGTTGGTTGTTCTTTGCAGTGTTTTGGTTTGTTGGGCATCAATGGCGCGGGGAAAACCACCACCTTCAAGATGCTGACTGGGGACATCGCTCCCTCTGGGGGCGAGGCCTATCTAAACGGCTACAGGTGAGACCAGCGCTAACTGCTATCGGTGGCGCTCGCTAGTGGGTCACCACGACCCATCATAATTAGCCACCCAAGATGGCGGCTGCCCGTGAGTGCGCCTGGGGACACTGTGTGTGTGTGTGTCTGTGTGGGTATGTCTGCAATTGAATGTATGTATGCAAATGAGACAGTGCGGGCAATATTTCCCCCGCAACAATCTTCTTAATGCTCATCTGTGTGAAATAGGACAGAAAGGCCTGATAATGCATTTCTGCTAATTTGAGAGGTGCATAGATTCATTGTATTTCAATTCAAGCAACAGACATTCATGGAATTTGAGTCTGTGCTGAATATGCATAATATGCATTCTTAGAATTAAAGATATCAGTGATGCAGAATTGTCAGAGGTACCTGAAAAGGGAGAGCAGTGGTCTAGATACAAATGTGAGGGGGCACGTTGGCAGAGTGGCACGCCCTCGGGACCATAGGTCAAGCAGTGCCGGTTATAATCCCCTCTCCAGCATTTCTGTAATGTCTCCCCCCCCCCCGCCTCTTCATCCTAGTTTGCGATTTAATCCTGCCACTATATCCCTCAATAAGGCATGAAAAACGGTGCTTGTGCCAAGAAAATGACTTAAAAACAAATGTGGGGATACAATCATCAAATCGGAGTGCAGTACTACCTGTGTATACAGTGTAGCATATTTCCCATGGAGTTGTGTGCACGTAACTTTTGGCAGCTCTCAATTTGCTTTGCTGAGATTTCACAAAGGGTGACGTCATTTAAATACCGCAAAGTTGATTCAATGATTTGCAATTTTTTGTTTTTAAAAAAGTGAAATTGCAACTCTACCCTATATTTCCTTTACCTCTGTTTGAATTGCTGACCATACATGACTATTTGTAATCTTTACAGCAAGGCTAATGAAACCGTAATCTAGATCATATTATTAAATGTAGTTGTCAGGGACTGCATTTATTACCATAGGTAAGGTGGCCATTACTTCCCAACCCTGACCATTCATTCTGACGTTAAAACATTCTGTGATGCAGCTAACTCTCTTTATTTCTCTTTATTATTCAGTCTCTTTTAACTCACTTTATTTCCACAGCATCCGCACTCAAATGAGTCTGGTGCACCAGAACCTGGGTTACTGTCCTCAGTTCGACGCCATCGATGACCTGCTCACCGGCCGAGAGCATCTGCAGTTTTACGCCCGTCTGCGAGGTGTTCCAGAGGCAGAGGTTGCCAGGGTACGTTTTTTTTTTCCTCTCCCCAGTCAGAGCCCCTTGACACAAACATCCTCGTTTATGCTACCCCACCTCGAACCCATATTCTTGAGTGTGTTTCCCATTCCTTGAATAAAAAGCAAGTGCAATTAATGATGCCATAAAAACTATGTGCCAAGAGAAGCAGCGCAAGGAAGATGTAACAACTCCCTGTTTGGATATTTTTGCACGCTTATTGGTGTGTGTGTGTCTGTGCTCGCTTTCTTCACCACTAGGGGCTGGGCTAACAGCTAACTATCCTGGGTCCGGGGTGTGCAGTGATAGATGACCTCCAGCCAGTAGGAGAGCATATATAATGAATAAGAGGCCTACGGCGCATCAGAAGACAGAGACTTTGTGGTTTATGTAAAGCTCTTGCTCTCTCTCACTCCCCATACATTTCTCTGTGTTCATCTTTCTCCCTCTCTCTCTCACTCTATATCTAATTCTCTGTGTACATCTTTCTCACGCTCTCTCTCTCACTCCCTATACATTTCTCTGTGTACATCTTTCTCATGCTCTCTCTCTCACTCCCCATACATTTCTCTGTGTTCATCTTTCTCCCTCTCTCTCTCTCACTCTATATCTAATTCTCTGTGTACATCTTTCTCACGCTCTCTCTCTCACTCCCCATACATTTCTCTGTGTACATCTTTCTCACGCTCTCTCTCTCACTCCCTATACATTTCTCTGTGTTCATCTTTCTCCCTCTCTCACTCTATATCTAACTCTCAGTGTAAATATTTCTCACGCTCTCTCTCTCACTCCCCATCTATTTCTCTGTGTTAATTTTTCTCCCTCTCTCACGCTACATCTCTCGCTCGCTCAGTCTCTATCTTCATATCACACTCTCTTGCTCCCCCTCTTTTTGACTAAATCTCTCTCACTATCTCTCTATCTTCTCTACATATCTTTCTCCTGTCAATCTACATATCATATCTCTATCCCCCACATCTCTCTCCCTCTCTGTTTATTTAGTGCACGCACATGCATAGCATGGCATGCATAGCAATTACTGTCTTCACAATGTCATGAGCAAATCTAATTTGGTTTGTGTGTGAACCGGGTCGCAGATGATGCTATTTCTAGCGCTTCGGTGGGGGCCCAATCCCGGATGGTGTTGTGTATGCAACTCTTATCTGCATAGAGTATATGTTGTTATGGAAATGTGACTGTAGACAGACTGTACGGGAAGAAGAATGTTTAAAACCACAACAGCACCATAGACGCCATCAGACGAGAGTATGCATCACCTTCACGCAATATAACAAAACATTGAGCCATCTATACACACACACGTGTGTGCAAATATTCATATTTCCATCTCTGTCGCTTTGTATCTCTCTGGCTTACACTCACTTTGGCTGTGCATCCTATGTTGCACTTGTGTCTCTCCACTGACATATAGTGGAGTATGCACACTGACTACACTTACTACTTTAGTGCACACTCTCACGTTTTAGTACTGTCTCAAATCGGATACATCTGTGACCCTAAATGCCATTGCTCCGCACAATTTGCAAGTCATTGCAGCATTTGTGTTTGATTTCTTTGCGCGGGAAATGTTTGTTTACATCATGTGGCTCATCAAGTTGGGTTCTTTTTTTTCTGTTTACAACTTGTTTAGCATGTTTTTGCATTTGGTCAAGCTGTGTGTGTATATGAGTGTGCGTATCCGTATCAGTATTGTGTGTAGAAATACTGATTTGCGCTTAACACCACAGTCTTTACATGCTGTGAATGAGTAGACCTCGAACCTTTCTGCTACGTACGTAAGCACCATGGCCGCCGTTCAGTTTTTGCACTATCCATCGTTCACAAACTTTGTTTCTGATCAATGTTAGAGAGCACTTTCAGCACTTCAATTTTACACATTTTTTGTAGAGTGGCCTATGCAATAAAACATAATGTCCCTTCCTTCATTTCTCTCTTTCTCTACCATCTACTCTCACTGGATATCCCACTTGTGCTCTCACTATTTTACCTCTCTCTCTCTCTCAAGGCTCCTGCATACTTTCAGGGTGGGGTGGGGACCAGCCCGCTGTAAAGGTGATCACGTGACCGCCATTGCGGCGGTTTGGGTAAAAAGTGGTCATAGTTCCAGATCACCGCGGTGCCCACCTCCCTCTGCCCCCCGGCAGCTCCACCTGCTCTCTGAAACCTCCAAAAACAGAAACTCTTTTTCTCACTCCCTTGTCTCCTCTCGTCTCGAGCGAGAGAGATTTGTGGGCCTGCTTGCAAAACGGGGACCGCCCACTCTCCGTCTTGACAAATCACAGCCGGGAGGTGAAGTCGGCTAGTAGAAACAAGGGCTATGGTCAGGATGAGAGGTGGGGAGCGTCCCACCGACAAGTACCGAGGCACATATGATGACGTGGCGTAGTTTTTTTAGCGCAAAAATCGACACCACGGCGGTCTGCTCCCCACCCCACCGTGAAGTAGAGCCCTGCGAGGGACTGGAAAATCAGGCCCGCCCGCTCCCGCAGTGTTTAGTCCCGCGCCCGCCCGCATCCTGCAAAGACTTATAAATTTCAGTCCCGCTCCCGCCCGCAACTACAATAGTTTGTCCCGCTCCGAGTTCCGACGTTCGCCTTTTGCCCAAAGCCGACCCCGTTCCGATCTCTGCTGAGTGTGCTCTTCAGTCATGATCGGAGAGCAGAACGGAATCTGATTTTTTTTTTTGCAATTTTACACATCCGCAACTTTATTTAAAATGTAAACGAGCGGCGCGACCAGGAATGGTAGGCGTTAGATCGAAATCGGATACAAACTCTATAAGTATCTGATCCAAATTTTTAGTTTGCCACGTTTTTAGTTTGCGGGACTGCGGCTTAATTCCGCACCCGCACTGTGCTCGCTGCGTCCCGCCCGCACCCGCAATGAGCTTTCAATATTTGTCCCGGCTCTACCGTGAAGTATGCAGGGGGCTTCACACTTTCTCTCATTTTACTCTTAAAACATTCTGGCAGAGTGGCAAAGTGGTTGTAGAGCACCCCCCAGACCACAGGTCGAGCAGCGCCGCGGGTTGCAATCCTCTTTCCGGCTTTTCGAGCTTTCTCTTCCCATCTCTATCCTTTGCTCGCTCCATCTTACCTCCTCACTCTCTCTCCTTCTCTAGCTCCCTGTCTATCACTTCATCTTACCTCCTCACTCTCTCTCCTTCTCTAGCTCCCTCTCTCACACTTCATCTTACCTCCTCACTCTCTCTCCTTCTCTAGTTCCCTCTCTATCACTTCATCTTACCTCCTCACTCTCTCTCCTTCTCTAGCTCCCTCTCTCACACTTCATCTTACCTCATCACTCTCTCTCCTTCTCTAACCCCCTCTCTCTCACTTCCTCTTTCAAACAATCTTTCCTTCTTTATCTAGCCCTTTTTATTTCCCTATGCATGCGCCCCTCACACATGCACACATTCCAGGAGCCTGTGGGGCCTAGTGTGGGGCGTGGGGGCAGGGCGTGGGTGCGGGCCGTAGGTGCGGGCAGTGTTAGTACTAGTGCAGCGATGATGATGGCAGCCAGTCGCGCGGCGAAGTAGAGGAGGTGAAGGTGGCACGCACCCCGCCTTCTTTCTCGGCGCGTTAGAGAGGGATCAAACGGCAGAGGAAAAAGCCCCTCGGCATGAACCGTAGGACTCAAACCCTCTCTGCCAAACAGCTTTGATCTTCCTGTTCAAAGACGCGGGGAAAAGAAAGCATTTCAGGGTCCTACCCCGCGGAGTTGCCCACCATGCCGCAAGTGTCTTTTCAATGTGTGCGTATGTGTGGATGTAGATTTCTGTTTTTTGTTTTTTTTTCCCAAGCCTGGGGCACACTTGGGAAGGTTACTTTTCAAATTTACTCCTTAAAAATTTGAATTAATAAGATAATATAAGCCCATTACCAGATTTCAAAAGTGAAGTGACAGAATTCATTTAGTTTACCTTTAAATATAATCGTATAGAATCTATAACAGGAATTTTTGAAATGTGCGATAGTGAGCCTCACCTACCCTTCTCACTGCCTCTTAGCCCGCATCATTTTTATCACTATTATTACTGTTATTAATATTGATTTTTATGTTCCACATAAGCTAACAAAGCGAGCAAATACTGTACTGTACTTTCCGGACCATTGAGTGCACCTCTCTAAAACATGCACCCCTGTCATTAAAAAAAAAAAAACATGGAAAAGTATTTAGAAAAAAGTAATAGTTATTTCAGCCGCACTGGCCTAAAAGCCGCGGCCATCTACTGAACTGAATATTTCATTTAACAGAACAGAACAGCAGTTATGAGTTTCCAAATGCGCCGGGGAACAACAGCGCTTGTCAAAACAACAGCGTTTGTTGTTATTGATTGCTTTACTCCCTCGTCATGGAACCCATCAAACTGCTCTTCCTCAGTGTTGGAGTGGCGCGGGGTAACCCGGACTCTCATGGACCCTTGTGCAAGTCCAGGCAAGTCCTATTGGTGATGGTAGACGCCTTCATGCTTTTCCACATGGTTAGGATCAACGTACGTCACGACAGCGCCTGTGTCTCATGCACAGATACAGTAAGGCGGGCATTGCTCATGCCATCTTGGATAGGAAAAGGGCGGTTTTCATATATGACTCCCTTTTTTTTTTTAGATTTTATACTAACGCGCATGTGAAAAAAAAAGCACAGAATAGCTGCACCGCGTCCTAAGCTGCATAGTTTAATGTGAGGGGGGGGATCACGGCTTATAGCCCGAAAAATACTGTAATAATATGAATGTCATTTACTAATAAAGTGTTCTCTATATTCATAAGTTCATATACTATTAAAATCACTAGGTGTGCGAACATTCATATAGAAACAATATGAATGTATGATTGTTACACCAGTCCAGTGTCTTGTCTGCCCTCCAAGCCTGGAAGTGACATTACTCTCAACCTCAGTTAAAGTGGAGATTATTTGGTTTGGATAAGTTACTCCCGCCACCCAATGGTAGATTCTCACTCATCTCTATTCTGCTCAGTACGGGGCCAGTTCGCCACCCTTGTTGAGCATGCAAACCTACCTCGATCATCGGGTTCAGACCTCACAAAGGACAACCAATGGTGTCTCTCTAAAGGGATGAAAAAAATATATAATAATAATGAATGTTGCAATTGATTCAGACCCCAAAAAAACAACACGTTCTCCAATGCCACACTGCTTCAGAAGTCACAAATCAAAATGAACACACTTGAATCCATATACACTACTCCACACACACACACACACACACACACGTAGGTTTTCTGCTCCATTTTCCATTAACTAATGTGTATCCCTAGCTTGGTTTACACGTGGGTCTGTGTGTGTGTATATGTGTTGTGCATGTGTTTGTGCGTTTATGTGTGTACATGCCTTTATGTTATAGTTTGTTATAGTTATTGTTTGTGTGTTTGTAAGTGCCTGCTCATGTGTGTTTGCTTATGTTTATGTGTATCTGAGTGTGCATATATTTTTGTGTGTGTGTGTGTGTGTGTGTGTGTGTGTGTGTGTAACTGAGGGTGCATCTGTTTGTGTGTATGTTTATGTACCTTTGTTTGTGGTTTCCTTGGCATCTAGTGAACCCGCCCGTGGTGATGCCCAGGTAAACAATGTAGGTGTTTGGAAAATGTGGACGCCTTCTCATTGTGTGGTGTTCAGCTGTCGATGCCTTGACCATTCTGGCGCTCGGGGGTCAGTGGTGGGAGGGATGTGGGGTGGGGAGAGGAAATAAAGGCACACTTCCACTCCCACATGATGTATCGGCAATATGCCCAAAATGTCCAAAATGTCAGAAAACATCTTTTTTTTTTCCTTCAACAAAGTATCTGCACGACCAAAGACTCCAGACCCACTGACAGTTTTTCTCCTCTAGCAATGAAAACACTCAATATTGTGCTCAACAACAACTCTGTCTGATTTTTGGCTGCTTCTCAATTGTTGTGATCAGTATTTTTGAATGTTTTTTTCCTATATATATATATTGAGGTTTAAATTAGTTCTTCAGGGTGTGGAAAATATTGTTGGCCATTTATTTCCTATCAATGAACAAGGTTGGGAAGGTAACTTAAATTATTCATTCTAATCAGAAACATAATCCCAGAATGACACATTTTAAAATTACAAAATTTAGTAATTTAAAATGTATTATTTAGATGACACTGAATCAGGAGTGTTACGGAACATTAAAGTAACTAAATAGTACCTTAAGCCTTAAGTTATTTGTGTAAGTAAGTAACATCGAAATAAAAAGCAATGCGTTAGATTACTAGTTACTGGGAAGAAGAGCTAAAATAAAAAGTAAATTAGTTACTGACATGGCAAATAAACATTAACATTTAAAAATTGCAATTTCAGCAGCCATTTCATAAATTAAACTGATTTATTTTCTTTTATGTCACTCCAGCTTTGTGCTGTGCTGCATGCACCGTTTTGTTCAATAAAAGGAATGATTGTTTGCTAATGTAATTGCAATCTCGTTTACATATTTTACAATGTAGATGTGAAGGACTACAGTTATTTCATCTGATCACTGTGATCTCATTACATGTAATCTGTTTCTACCCACTCATCTAAAATAATATGTCTTGCTTAGTGCACTATAGTTCTTAGATTATTTGTAATTTAAAAGAAGGCTTGATATCTAATGCCTTTGCATTAGATAAAAAAGGTACGTAATGCATACTCCTCTCTCTCTGCTCCCCATCCCCTCATTCCTTCTACCCCTCTCTATGTGCTGTCGCCGATGTTCACCCTATTTTTTCCCACTGCTTTCTCTCTCTGCTTCATTTTGTAGGTGGCCGAGTGGGGAATCCGGAAGCTGGGACTGGTGAAATATGCAGACAAGTCGGCGGGGACGTATAGTGGTGGAAACAAACGCAAGCTGTCCACAGCCATGGCTCTGATCGGCTGTCCCCCAGTCATCTTCCTGGTACGAGTTTCACACGGCGCACTAGCCGGTAGTGTTGCCACAGTTAAGCCAGGCGTACACTGTGCGATTGTTTTCAGTTGCTTCAAAAGCTGCTGCTCACACTGTATGAGAGAATCGCAGGGGGCAAAAGTTTGCAGCTCAAGGGGGCGCGTGGTGGCAGAGTGGTTATAGAGCGCCCCCCCAGACCACAGGTCGAGCAGAGCCGCAGGTTCTAATCCCCTCTCCAGCTTTTCAGCAATGTCTAAACTCTGAAACAAGATTTTCTAATACTCGCTTCACATATGGGAAAACATCACAGAAAAATCACTCTGAAATATGATCTTCCTTGATTCTAGCAGTGATGATACATACCTATCGTCAGTGGCAGGCTACAGGGCACACCCTAGAGTGATGTTGCATTTTATTTTGATTTTTATTTATAGTGGTAAAAATGACCGGTGGCGGCCCACTATTTCACCCACTGGCCTTAACACAGTAAATGGTAGGGGCTATTTGGGCCCCCTCTTGAGGTCGCTTGGGCCCACTGCTCCCTGGAGGAGGGTACACTAAAACGTAACACAAGCTAAGAAGTGATTATTTAATATGTTTTAAAAATATTTTGAGTTTATTTCAGAGCCTGACACTCTGTATTTAAGTAGTTAATTGAATCCAATAAACAATTGAACGTTACGTCACCACACATTGTTTTCTGAGTAAAAGTGTGCACATTTTCCCCTTGACCAGAGCGTTTGTGCATTTATAAGACATAAGCCGGTCTAAGTCAAAAATGCCCAGGCCGATTTCTCCTCCCAGTCCAGGCCTGCCTATCGTGCACTCACTCTGGTGCACAGCAGTACTTTGTCAGTACAGCCTAACCCCCCCCCATACTTAACCAGGGGTCTGCGGGGACACCCCCGGGCTTCCGTAGAGGAATAACACATTTTAAACCAGGGGTCTGCAAAAGGTCTGAATGTGTTGATATATGCATTTACCACGATATAGCCTTCCACCACCTGGGAGCAGTACGTGAATTTTTTAAGAAACGCTGGGGTTTCATTGTTAACTAGCACAAAGACCGCGCTTCGCTATGGCGCTTCACTCGCACCACACGCTCCGCCCATTGCCAGCCAACGCGGAGTCAACTGCGACTTAACGCTGTCTGCTACCGCATTGGGCATCAGCCAGTATAGTGCAGTTGGATAACACTCGTCCTTCACGCCAGCGTCCTGGGTTCGATTCCTATTGCCGCTTACTTCTTTGCGTCTTTAGTTTAACATCGCAATTCCGCTTTTTTTATTACGGTTAGGATTAGGGGTTAGGTTTCGGGGTTAGGGTAGGGGTTAGGGTTGGGGTTAGGGTAGTGGTTACAGTCCATAAACACGCGAGCAGAAGAGCATACAGAGACTGGAGTTGAAAGAGGCATCCCCAGGGTCCAAAAGCCCTTCTCATTCAGACCTGCATTCCTAAAAAAAAATCACCGTGCATCACAGTGCGTGAGAGATGGGATGTGTGGCGTGAGTGCGTGTGAAAGGAGTCCGATGCATGTGTCTCACGGTCATTGCGTGAGGGTTGGCAGCCCTGACACATATAAGTTCCAGATCCGGAAAATTGTCGATATCCCATAAAATGAAGGAGATCCCAAGTTACTTTACGCCAGGAAAAGGGGCCCTTGGGGTGAAAAGGGTTTAGAACCGCTAACCCCATGGACCCAAATAGGAGGTGAAGATAGAAGCACTTAATAAGCACCACATTTGATTTTGTGTAATCAAACTATGGCTGTGTAACAACTGACAAGCAGAATTTAAATAGCAATAATTTGGAAGATATTAGTTCCTTCTATCTTTGGGTCCATAGGGCTAAGTTAAGCTAACAAAGTACCACTGCGTCAGAGTAGACGGCAGAGTAGCCATAAAAATTACTTAAGTAAAAGTATTGTGACCTCAGCAAAATATTACTCATGTAAAAGTAAAAAGTACTCATACAAACAGTTAATTAAGTAAAACTAAATAAGTATTTCACAAAAAGTTACTTAAGTAGCAAAAGTAACTGAGTAAAAAAAAAAATGAGTAACTTTCAGTAAAAAAAAATGAATTAGGACAGCTTCTCTTTTCAAAATGTAATTAAATGACCCTTGTTAATTTACAATGCCCAGAGCGAGAGCACCCAAGAGGGAGAGAGACTGAGAGGGAGAGACAGAGAGTGACCTCACCTCAAATTTACTCGAGTAAAAGTAGAAAATAACTTGTACTCCAAAAGTCAAAAAGTATACAAAAAAATTGTAACGGAGTAAATGTAATGCGTTACTGCGCATCTCTGCACTGCGTACATAGTGAGTACACGCACCCAGGCAAAATAGTTATCTATCGACTTGGCTAAAATCAGGGAACAACGACATATTCCAATATGAATTTTCTGTGGCGTTTTCCTTTAAGGTAAATGAGGAGCTATATGGAACATTAAAGTAACTAAATATTGCGTAAGTAACTAATCAAAATAAAAGCAATGCTTTGAATTTTCACTTCAGCTGAATTTCTGCTTTTGAATTTCTTCACTCTTCTCCCCCGCCTTCCCGGCCGACTACACCAACACCCCCTCCTCCCTTCCCTCTCCATGATAATAATAATAATAATTTCCTGGCCAACCGAAGCATGAGACCCCACTCTATTCTTTACCAGCGGGGAAATTGCAACAGATTAAGCAACTTAATAACTTGTACAGTGGAGGGATGGTGTGTTTTCTCGGGGAGAGGGGATGGGGGGTGGTCGTCACCAGTCATGTGTTGTTTCTCTGGCTCATCAGAGACACAATCTAACTGCTGCTGGGAGACAGAGAGGGGGAGAGAGAGAGAGGTGGTTTAGAACAAGGACGAGAGTGAAGAGAGAATCGGGAGACTAAAATAACGGCGTCGCCAGACCCTATCAACAACCACAAAGTGCCGCTGCGGGGGTGTCTGCCCACGCTACTCGTTTGCTTGTGAAAAATTCAGAAGCCGAGACTGCAAAGATCGGTCGTCGGGCGCATTTGTGTCACACGTCCAAGCAGCGGAGCCAAACAGCCGAGGAACATTCTGACTGTGGGGGGATAACAAAAACAGAGGCATTCTTATGGGATTACTTAAAGGCATACTGTGTTTCTTCTGGAATGTATATCAAATGCATCAAATGGCAACTTTACTTCTAAGAAGTTTTAAACATTTTAACATAAAAATGTATAATTTTTAATTATTACAAATTCAATCTAAAAAAACTCAAAGAAATCCAACCTTGGCTAATTCTCCTACAGGTGTTTCCTCTCAGTGTGTATCTTTTGTCTTTACATATCATTGTTTTGTATGTTTTGGATGAATGGTTATCCTCACCTTGTTATTTTTTTTATTTTTAGACGCTCAAAACAGATGTTTGTTGTTGGCAGTTAGCAGGTTAGCTCTGGATTGTGCATGCACATAATCCCTGACGTCACACGCTGAGGAGTGCCGGCTGTGCCTAGCGCTCAAAGACAAGAATTGTTGTGTTGTTATGTTACTTAGGCTACACACCACCGGGTGAAAACTACCCAGCATTAGGAAGTGAGATGTCCACGCGTTTGTCTTCC